>CAUYRT010047272.1:0-253674 GCA_963574885.1 Lepilemur ruficaudatus
GTGTGGTCTGTGGACCAGCAGTATTGGCATCATGGGGAGCCTTTGAGAAATGCAGAATCTCAGCCCTCGTCCCAAACCTGTCGAATCAGAGCCTGCAGGTTAGTGAGAGCCTCAGGTGATCTGTATGCACATTAAGGTTGGAGACATGCCATGACAGCTCCGGAGGCCAGAAGTCCAAAATCACAGTGTGGCAGGGCTGTGCTCCCTGCCAAGGGTCTAGGGGAGAATCCTTCCTTGCCTCTTCCAGGTCCTGGTAGCTCTGGAGTTCCTTGGTTTGTGGCTGCATCACTCCAGTCTTTGCTTCCATGGTCACATGGCCTTCTCCTCTGTGTCTGTGTCATATAAGGACACTTGTGATGGGATTTAGGGTTCACCTGGATAATCCAGAATGATTTCATCTTTAGAGTCTTAACTTTATCACACTGTAAAGATCCATTTTCCAAATAAGTTCCATTCACAGTTTCTGGGAGTTAGGACATGGACATATTTGTGGGGGCAGACATCATTGAACCCACTGCAGACCCTTTGGAGCATTCCCAGACTGGGTTCCTCCTAGCCTCTTGCCAGTGCCCACTTTAAGCTGGTCCAGCCTGGTTTACCCACACTGACTGAGAACTGGCAGATAGGCCCAGCATTACTGAATGCTGCTTCTGTGATGGGCCTTGTCCTATGTGTTGCACATGGATGAACCCATTCAATTGCAACAACCCCTTGGGGTAGCTACCATAATCACCATTCTGCTTTATAGATGAGGAAACTGAGGTACAGGATGGTTCAGTAACTTGCCTAAGGGCTCACAGCTAGTAAAGGTGAACCCGGGATACAAACCAGGCAGCCTGTGCAGTCTTTGTTCTTCACCGTTATGTAATGATGCTTCTGAGATCATGAAGGGTTTAAAAAGTTGTCATCCAGGTAGAAAGGAGAGGAGGTGGAAGAGAGAGATGGCATCAGGGGCCTCTTTCCCACTTCCTGGGAGGCTTGGGCACAGAGAACGTCAAGATATAATTTGGGAAGCTGTCCTGCTTGCACCCCACACTACGTGGAGGTTGGGGGGGCCCAGCTATTGGCACCTGGAGGATAGGGAGCACGTCTCACTCACCAGGGAGTGGCTGGCGCCTTGTACAGTGCCCTGCGTCTGTGTCAGAGGAGCACATGCACAGCCATGGCCAGCAGCAGCCCTGAGTCCTGCAGCCCTGAGATGGGGTCCACATCAAGGAGACCCAAAGCAAAAGCAGAGAGCCCAGCAGTGGGGCCCAGAGCTGCAAGGGGGATGACACCAGGCCTCCTGTGGTGTGAGCAGGTGAGCAGCCCAGTGAGCCACACAGGTGGCTTGAGCTCGGGAAGGCCCATGTGCATAGAGTGTCTATGGGGGTCTGTGTGGGGCTGGGGGGCAGAGACAGGATGCCCTGTACAGCTGCATGGCTTCATCAGGAAGCCGGCTGCTGAGCCAAGTCCTGAATCCCTCGTGAAGAGGCCACATAGAAATGTAAGTGGGACATTTCTTATGACAGGGGTACTGCTATGGTCACCATCTAAAAATGAGGCACACAGGTGGAGGGACTTGCCCAAGTCACACAGCGGCAAGGCCCCTCTCCCCTCAGCACAGGGTGGGCTCTGGAATGGCAGGTTCATGGCAGGACAGTGCCTAGCCCGGTGCCTGGACATAGCAGGCACTTAAAAGTATATGTATTTATTTTGCCCTAACCCCTTTTTTGTTTAATACTGTGTAGGTACACATTTCCATGGGACAGCTTTTAAGGGCTAAATGCCATGTGGGTGCTCATTATCGAAGGTCGTTGGGTGGATATTTAATGTGGCCCATCATGTGGCATGTTTGGTCTGTACCCTCCCTTGGGCTGTAACACATTCCATTTGCTTATTAATCAGTGTGTGAAGCCTCACTAAATTCACTTTAAATGCCCTTTTTTGAGTGGTAAGAGGTGGGATCTCCTTTTGCATTTTTCCTCTTTTACCCTTTGTGATTCTTGGCCTTGGTTTGCTGTCTTTTGCCACCTTTTTTTCCCCCAGATTGAAAAATCTCACCCCTTACTTTGAATTCCAAGCTCAAAGAAGCCCTTCCTAAGGCACAAGTGTGTCAGGAGATGGCTGGGCACAGCCTTTTGTGCCTGTAACAAATGGCTGGGTCCAAGGGGCCAGGGAGTTAGCTGGAAAAACCTGCCACCCGGTCTAGGCATTCTCACCAGCGATGCAGGCAGCATTGTCACCAGCACTGGAGACTCTAGATTACCTGCTCAGATGGAAAAGTACAGCCCACCATTTAAAACACGTATCACCTAAAAATCTACCTATGTCTTTAGTACAGAAATTCAGCAGCAGACATAACCTACCTAATTCTTTTCTTTTTTGGAGACAGAGTCTCTCTCTTTTTCCTCAGGTAGAGTGCAATGGTGTCATCATAGCTCACAGCAACCTCAAACTCCTGGGCTCGAGCAATCTTCTTGCTTTAGCTTCCTGAGTAGCTGGGACTACAGGCTCACCCCAGTATGCCTGGCTAATTTTTCTAATTTTAGTAGAGACAGGGTCTCTTTTTTGATCCAATTGGTCTCAAACTCTTGAGCTCAAGCCATCCTCCCACCTCGGCCTCCCAGAGTGCTAGGATTACAGGCACGAGCCACCATGCCCAGTCCATCTGCCTAATTTTATTAAGCTCAGTTTCACGGATTCACTGGCATTCCCTTGAGAACATTTGATGGGGCATCCAGCCCAGATGCATACTTGCTGGCAAGATGGAATCCAGATGGTGATTTAAAAAAAAATTCAATTGTTGCAATGTCAATAAAACATATAAGGAATGACTTAATAGTAGCACCTAACATTTATTGAGTCCTTACTATTTGTCAGGCCCTGTGCAAAGCCTGTGCTTTCATATATTGTCTCATATAATCCTCCAAGGAGGGACTGCTCCTCTTCACGTTGTACAGACAAAGAAACTGAGGTTCAGAGAAATTGAGTAAGTGTTCAAGGTCACATAACCAGAAACATGCAGAGCTGGGATTCAATCCTAGGCCCTTAGTACCATCCAGAACCTGGGTTCGTGGCCATGATGCTGCAGGGTGGAGCCAGTTCCCCGGGTTCTTCATGTAGTGACATAGGTATTTACAGCTCCCCAACACAGTCCTTCGTTTTCTCTGATCTCTCTTCTCCTGACTTTGGGAAGATACAGGGAAGAATCAAATGGCAGATCTGGGAGGGTCCTTGGAGAGAGGTATAGGGGATGGGAGCTAGCAATGGTTGAGCACCTGCTATGTGGTAAAGCCCTCTGGAGAATATTTCCAGCCAGTGTGGTTTACATGGGCTCAGCCCATCAGAAATCCCGGTAGAAGATCCATCTCCACTTTCATCACATCTTGTTGTCTTTTAAGCTTTGGCTTTCCCGTATTAGTCTGGCCTTGCCTTATGACATGATGTGCCGCTTCACAGAGGAGGAAGATGCCTCCTCCGCAGATGTATTGAGGTGTACATGGATGTACATGGAGTGAACTTGTTTGGGAGCCGTGCACATCGGTCTGCCTTGTTGTTGTAGATGTCAGGACACCGTACTGGGCAGAAGCGGGGATTGACAGCTACCAATCTGGTCTACTGATCAGCCCTGAATCAGGGTGTCAAGGGGCTCTCCTCAAGCCCATATGGCCTGTTTCTCTTGTCTCATCCCTCAGCTCCCTGCCCCAGTAGATGACGTGCCAACCGTCATGTGAGAGGCTGTCCCAAAGTTGGTGACACTAACTTCTAAGTTGAGTTCCTGTACTTCATAGATTCTAAGATACACCTTTCCCCCCACATTTCAACACCTTTGAAATTAGGATGTGTCCTCCAATCAGTGATGACTTATAATTGGCAATGTGTTTTTTCTTAGTAATATTTAAAATTATTGGTGTGCTGGTCAATCAAGGATGTTTTAGATTTGAAGAAATGCAGGATGCCAATGTTCACTTTATTTTTATCCTTCTATCAAATCAACACCTGGGCTGTATCTCTCCACCTTCACTTCTGAGACCTGCATCAAAGAAAGGTCTTCCTTGTGCTCACCTGTGTGACTCACCTCTCATGTCATTTCTTTAAGCAAATGTCCTAGGATCGAGGCTGACCAGAGCCTCCAGTATCTGATAGCTCTCAAATTGTTATCATGCTGTTTCTCTTTCATCTCCTCCTTCTTCTATCTTACTAATAACTTTATGGAATCTCAGGAAGTTGTGAAGCAGATGATCATATTTTAAGAATTATGGGCTCATTTAAGTATTTATTTCCTTGAGTCTGATGTTCATAGCCCAGTCACTCCACCACCCAGAAATGAGTTTGATTCAACTTGTTTTTTATAAAAGGAGTACCTGTTTTATAACCTGGATGTGGAATTGGGCCTGTTTCCTTAATGGCCATCTTTTTATATCTCTAATATTAAGTGAACTGATCACTAAGGTAATTGCTTTGGTCATGTTAGTGCAGAAATTGCCTGGAGGCATTAAAAGTCACTATTAATTATGTGTGTACCACACTTGATTTCCAGAAAACATGTGGCTTTCTCATCAATTTTTGCTAGAAGCTATTTTTCCTGAAGGTTGTATCTTAGGGGACTTTATTTCACCTTATTGGAGAATACAGGAAAAGAAAATTAGAAGTGTCTTGAGAAAAGATACTTCAGAGGAAGATAAATGATCTGGAAGACTTAAAAGAGGCATTTACTTCTGATAATAATTTTCTATAGGAACCAGAAGAAAAATGTAAGAAAACTTGTGTCCTTAATATATATAGTTCAAAAAGATATGGTTTCTAAGAAATGGGAGAGGACAGTCATACGGAGAAAATAGACTAAGATGAAAAGATCTTAAGTAAAAATGGACATAAATTAAGGAAAGTATGCACAAAGACAAAATGTTCAGTATCTGAATTAAAATCCACATTAATTTTGTGGAATTAAAATTAGCAAAGTAGAACATAACAGTGACAAACTGTCAGAATGTAAGGAAAATGTCAACAATAAAACTAGTGAGAAGAAAAATGATAAATTTAGAGAACAGGGATGTAACATTTGGGTCATTGGTGATCCTGAAGGAGACACTAGAATAAATGGAATAGAATTAAGAGAAGAGTGTCTTGACCTGGAGAAAAGATGGGAATATGCTTTTCAGGGTAGGTGGCCTGCTATAACAACAACCTCAGAGACGCCAATTGGATGCTCAGGGGGCTTCCTGCAGTGACACCCAGCTCCTCCCATTTGGTGGCTGCATCGTTTCCTAGGGCCTGGGAGTTTCCACTGGAGCCTCTGCCTCCAGCAGGGAAGCAAGGAAGAAGAAAGAGAGCAGAGAAGGCACCTCTGCTCCTAACGGCCTGGGCTACACGTGATGCCTGTACTTCTGCTCACGTTCCATGTGGTGCTATCCAGATAGAAGGGGGACTGGGGAGCACATAGCATGACCTCTGACACAGGAATATGCAAACATACCCGCAGAAGCATACACAGGTTGAAATAGCTCTTTCCTTAATATCTCCGTGAGAAGATTCAAACCATAGAGAATGGTCGGGCAGAGGAATGGAAAGGCAACAACATATTTCCTGTTTTCTCCATCTGTTCCAGACACCCTGTGAAGGCCTGAGCCTCCCTTGCTCAGACTTTTGGGAACACAGAAGCTCCAGAGGCCAGCAGTTCTCCGTGTGCACCTTTAGACCGTTCTCCCTTACTTAACCTATTCCTTCCAGTTCCCCACATCCCCTCTTCCTGGACCCACTGACTTTTTTCCTCCCCTCCCCCACACCAGCACGCCCAAGCCTCATTTGAGTTGTGGATTTTCACAGCTTCCCCAGTCTGAAGAAGAAAGGAATGGTGTTAGCTCACCCTCTAGTCTTAGACTCAAGATGTTCTTATTTTCTCTTGTACCCAATTAGTGGGGGAAAAAATCCCTAAAAACAAAACCAACAAGACAACTTTGATCTTAATGTGCTAAAAGAGCATGCTTTTCCACCTCTTGTGATCTAGGATTTGGTTTATTCTGTTAGACACAGAAGGACACATCATCTAATAGCTGTTTCCTGGACTTCTTGGCTGGGGGTAGGCATGGGGACAAGAGTAGCCCTGCCGCATGATTCAGTGGGCTGCACTTCACTTTCCTATTGGAGGACGGATGCTCTCAGACTGGGCCAAAAAATAGCATCAACTGTTTTATGTTTGAACTAGATTAAGGTAAAATTTTTCAAAATGTAGCTCCATTGATACTAGATACAGTCTTGCCCGAAGGCACAAGGTAGACAAGGTGACCGCTTAAGTATCTGAGACTGGATTCCAGGACAGCCTGAGGTGTGGAACGGTGAATCAGAAGCCGAGTTAGCTCAATGAGACAGGCTTTGTGATGAGCTTTCATCTGTGTCGTCTCCAGGTTTGACTGACCTTCTCACTGAAGGCGCCAAGTCTGTGAAGGCTGAGCCCGGCCCTCCTGTCCGGCCAGCATTGTCTCTGCAGCACCAGGGCTTCCTGGGTGCCCCCCGTTTTCCTCGTCAGGAAGGCATGAGGGCCACGTGGACTTGTGGTCAGTGGCAGAGGCATCTGATGAGTGGGTTGAAGCCCAGTGCTAGAGCCTCAAAGTTGGGAGCCCCCAGTTGCCTTCGTGAACCTTCACTGGAGCACTGTGCCCCCGGTATTGTAATGCTCTCTCCATGACCCCCTCATCATGGGCCTTTGAGAAGGGGGATTGTGGATTATTACATCCTTTGACTTCCCCGGTGGTGCCTAGGTCCAAGGTAGGCATGTAGTGAAAGGATTGTTAAGATCAAGCAGGTCTCAGTGACTGGCAGCCCTGGGAGTACGTGTGCGTAACCCACTGCCAGTCTGCTGTCCTCCTGAGGGGGGCCAGTAGCATCCTCCTTACCTAAAAGCATAGCCACCCATCAGAGTGAGTACCAGAGGTGCCTGCTCTGTCCCTTGCTGTCTAATCCCCATCTTCTGTGTTGGGAAGTTCTGAGCCATCTCAGTTCTGAGCTCCACATGCCAGAAACAGGAACAGAATTATCCTTTCAGATGCTGGCCAGCCGAGTCCTCGGGACTTCCGCCAGGATCATAGAACCTGGGCTTTGGGCCTTGGCCATTTGTTGATGCCCATTCCCCACCTTCCTACCAGGCCCTGGCGTCCACTCATCCTCATTTGGATGAGGGAAGGAGAGTGTGGTGAAGTCAAAAGAGAACAGCTCTGGAACCGGATGGGTTCCAACCCAGGCTCTGCCCTTCACCAGCTCTGTGGCCTGGATCAAGTCACTCAGTTTCCTGGAGCCTCAGTTTCCTGACCTGAAAAACCAAAATGCTGGGCCCTTTGCCCTGGGGCTGGGGAGAAGGGCCCAGCATGGCAACAGGCACCTATGGGGTTGCATAGCTTTTGCTGATTGAATAATCTTTCTTCAAGATCTAATTCAGGACCTTGGTCCTCATACATGTGGACCCATGGTTTCACAAGCATTGAACACAGTCATTACACATCACCCCAGCATTCATTGTCAGCAACCTGTATTGTGTTGGTCTTAACAGTTGATTACATATCTGTGCATATGTGTGTATTGTATATCTATGTATATTTCATTTGCGTTCATGTTTTTCATGAATACAAACATGACCGTGGGCCTCTAGCAGGCAGGGCCTTGTCTCATTTCTCCCAGGTATCTTCCCTTTCATGTCCAATTCCAGTTCTTGCTCAATCCTGGGCACCAGTACCTACTTGACAAGTAACTGTGTTTATCTAGCTAGAGGGAATGGAAGTGATTCCAAGTCTGTGAGAAAGAACGTTGGGCCCATCCATTCCACCACAGTCCAATTCCTGGGCAGCAGGAGAATGGAACAAATTTCCTACTAACTTTTAGGTTTGGACCCCTTTGCCGGAAGGCTTTTAAAATTCACTGGACTTTGCTAGGAAAGGATGCATCAGGGGTGCCCAGAAATAAGCACTTCTTGGGCCTGCAGCAGTCAGAGGGTTGAAGGATTCTTCCAGTGCAGGGGGCTTCTGGAGATAGACATAGAGATATTTTACCTTCACTCACCTGCCTGCTTCTCCCTTTCTTCTTTTAAACTATTTTTGGCCCAAATGATCATAGCAGTTAATACCTAATGTAGAACTTTGGAAAATTCAGAAGTGTGTGAAGAGATGGTGATAAGCTTCCCCCATGATCCCGCCACGCAAAGGCATAAGCTCTCTCTATCTGAAGGCACCAGGCAGGGTGTGGTCCAGTCCCTACTCAACTGCCTCCACTTACTCTGCAAAGTCACAGCCCCACAGTCATCATGCCTCCTGTCTCACTGTGGGAGTCTCATTCAGTGATCGGTGAGTTTGGGTTCTGACTTCAAGCCTAAGACTTGGAGCAAATGCTGTGCTGTCCTTCCCTAGAGCTGACCTGTGGGGCCCGGGCCTGGGGCTTTCAGAGGCTGTCACTGCCGAGGGGACTCATGGCCATGGCCGTGGTGAGCAGCTGGGAAATGGCAGCTTGTGCCTTCTTTCTACCTTGGGCTCTGAGTGCTGAGTGATACAGACTGTCTATTCCTGTCTGGGGACTCCCCAGTGAAGTGGCAGGTAACAGCACCTACCTCCTCTCCGGGCATGAGGAGCTTAAGCAGATTTAACAAAAAGTCAGACACCTTGGGCATCTGTTACTCCCCTAATAGACCCTTAATTCCTTGTACAGCCAGAAGGAATGATCCATAGAAATGCGATTTCATACTCCAGTGGTTACATGTACTTGGTCTTCAGTGGGAGAGGGAAGAAAATGCTCCATGACAGGGAACGTGTTTTGTAATTTGCAGGCCCCAGCTACCCTCCTACCTGGGTGAATCCCAAGCAGGGTCTCTGCTGAGGAAAGGTCAGGGGTGTGAGGATGCGAACTAGAGGGGCCAAAAGGGATCTCCGGGGTCCCCTGAGCAGACTAGAGGGTCCCTGAAGAGGGCAGGGCAGGGGGTGTTCGAGAGAGGTGAGACACAGAGAAGGAGACGAGGCTGGACTTTGGCGAGCCGGGGGTGTGCGGTTGCCATGCATTGTGTGGCGTGTAATATTACCTTCTTCTCTGTCTCTCCATCACAAGGTTGGATTTGGTAATGTGAGAGTTGCAGTCAGTTCCTGGGATTCAGCTCCAAAATAGGCACGAAGGGTAGTAGCAGAGGCCCTCCCGTTGGGTTATATACCAAAGCACACCTAGTTTAAGAGGTGATTTAGGTGCTAGGGCCCCTGCCACACACCATTCCATTGACACCCAGCACCTCACCCCGACGTGGGCAGCGTCAGGGTCCGCCTTGCCGCACCGTGCTGTGAGCTCTCCTCAGGCTTCACTCACCTCTGGGACACCCGGGCTGGATGGTGCTGCTTTGTTAGGCTGTCCTAACTCCTCCCAGTTCACCATGAGTTGTATTTTAGTTCAACTAACATTTATTCAGCACCTACCTGGCACCAGGCCCTTTGCCTGCTAAGAGCTCACGGCAACAGGTTGTTGCTGTCAGGTGGCAGGTGGAATGGAAAAGGTGAATAAAGCGACGTGAGAGCCCAAGGAGGCAGGTGTGGGGGCAGGCTCCTGGAGGAGAGGACACCTGAGGTGGAGAGGAAAGGGTGTTCCTGGCAGACACCAACACTCACGAGGAATCTGCCTTGTGCTTCTGGGTCCTGTGAATAGCCCCTGGAGGGCGGGGGCGGGCACTGGGAGGTCCAGGGGGTTGTGGGTGTGGGCTAAGAGTCTGGAAGGGTGGCCTACAGGGTGGCCATCCTCAAGGAGAAGAGAGAAGGGCACAGCCCCTGGCTGGGGGCTGCTGGGGTTGAATTTTTAACATGGAGCATGCATTTTGTTTGCCAAAGCAAATTCAGATTTAAACATCTTTTTTTTATTGATGCATAATAGAAGTACATAGTTTCAGGGTACATGTGATAATTTAATACTTTCATATAATTTGCAAAGATCCAATCAGTGTACCTGGGATATCTGTCACCTTAAATATTTGTCTTTTCTTTATGCTAGAACTATTTGAGTTCTTCTCTTCTAGATATTTGGAAATATACAATAGATTATTGTAAACTATAGTCACCCTACTGATCTATCAAACAGTTGGTCTTATTTCTTCTCTCGAACTGTATATTTGTACCCATTAACCAACTTCTCTTCATTCTCTTCCCTCCCTTCCTCGAGGTTTAAAACGTGAAAAGAATACCTGCCATTTTTGTAATAGAGTCTAAATTTGACTAAGTTTTGGCTGGAAGAGCAGGAATTTAAAAAAACAAAAAGGGTTAAGGACCACTGCCCCTGGTGACAGGGATGGGTTTTTAGCAGGGCAGTGACATGCATTGGCCAGATTTGCATTTTTAGAACAGCGACTCTGGTGACCTATTGGACCGGGGGCATAAGAGAGGAAGGGCCGTGGGCCAGAGACCATTAAAGGACGGAGAGATGGAGGCATGACTCAGGGTGTGGTGCTCCAGGGAGGGAAATATTTAGGACATAAAACTGGAGACCTTGGTGACGGATTAGATGTGCGGGGCAAGAAGAGGGAGTCACGGCTGCCTCTCTGGGCCATGGTGGGGTGACCGGTTGGTGGGAAGCAGAGATGAGGGGCTGGCTGGGGAGAGGGAGGCTGTGGTGCAGGGTGAGCAGGAGTGACCGTCCATTTGCAGGTTGATTGCAAGGTGGCTGCAAGACACATGTTTGTTGATGCATAATACAAGTCTGGGTTCACAGTCAGATGGGTGGCCAAGAAGGACTAGAATGCACTGTCCTAACTTTTTCTGCCTCATAGCCCAGCCTGACTGCACACTGAGAGCGGGGGGCAGGTGGCCCTGCGGGTCATGTTTCCTGTGCTTTCTGAAGCAACCAGGGGGTGTCAGGCACCTGCTCTCACTACGTGGGGGCACCATGGCTCACCCTGCTCCTTGCTTCTCAGCTCTGCCTGAGGGCTGAGGGTGGCTGGAAGCTGGGTGAGCTAGGCTCTCAAGGCACGAGCTGGGAAGCCGAAGGCTGAATGGGGGTAATGCTGGGCTTGATCCCACAGCTTGTGCAGGCTCAGAAGGTTCTGTCTGGCCAGAGTCACTCCAAGCCCCCCAGGGCAGCAGCCCTGTGAGTGGCCCTGGCGTAAGGCCTCTTCCTCTTCCATGTCCCTCATTACAACTTGCTGATCCGGTGCCGCTCCTGCCCCGCTCAGCTGGCCCCTGAGTCAGAGATTTGACAGTTTCATTGGAACAGGATAATGGTTTACAGATAATAATACATTTGCCTCCAATACCTCTCAGGGCTATTTTCATTTTAATTAGTGGGTAACACCATAATCCAAGGAATGGAGCTCTAATTGTAGAATTTCACACCAATGGAGATTGGGATGGGAATTATTTTGTTGCGTGTATGCTTATCTGGGGGATAGATGTCTGCTTTCTTGCATGAATGCCGTGGGCCACTTCTAGGGGCAAAGGATTAATTGTATTAATGAACACAAAAATAGCTCAGACTCTGAAAATTCAAATCTTAGCAGATCATGGCCATGGGGCAGCCTCAGACCTTCACGGCAGGGGCTTGTGGGAAAGCCGGGGAAGTTTGAGGGGAAAAAACTTACCTAGCTCCAGGATTTGCCCTTCAGGAGGGCAGTGGAGGTATGTCCAGATGACCCACCCTGGGGTCATCCCTGGAAGGGAAGGCATTGGACAGAGTCAGCATCAAGTGGTGAAGGTGATCCTGTTCTTGCTAAAATTAAAACCACTGGAAGGAGGACCCCAGCTGGCACTGGACTACAGACTGCAGAGCCCAGCTCTTGCAAGCAATTTCCAAGTCCCTAACTAGAAGGGTGAACATCAGGACTAGGCTGGGGACCATCCAGGCACTGAAGTGCTGAGTCCTGGGTCCCCTGGCTGGGTTGAGGAGGAGGCTTTACCTCAGTGGGTGTGCAGATGTCCTAGACTCTCACAGACACATTGCACCTACCCAGATGAATGCTCCTTGTCCTGCATTGGTGGGACGAGTCCCCCCGAATGGCTCCACTCTGGGTGACAGCACTGGGTGAGGGATGGAGCTGAGCTAACCAGTGAGCCCAGAGCCATGGGCAGGTGGCAGGCTGGGGATTGGGGGTGGTCAGGGATGCTGCCAGCCCTGGATGAGACAGCCCCTAGCAGCTCTGGGTCTGAACGACAGGGTGTCCAAGTAAAAATGGAAAACTAGTCTTTTCTTTGTTGTTAACATTTTGGTAAGTAACCCTTCGAAGATTGTGATCCCCAGGATTTTGGGAGTAGTGACTCACCCTTGTTGGTAAGGTATTAATAACTTTACATTCTTTCTTCAGTAGGTCTGCATGACCTGTTATCCAGGCATTAGCTGGGGGCCTTTCTCCTTGAACTCTAGCTAAAATTATCTTGAACCAAAAAATTTGTAGCCTGTGCAAATCTAAGTCTCCCACTTTCCTGGGGTGTGATATTCTTCAGGCTGCTTCTGCCTCTTGGGCTGCATCCAAAATTCACTCACACCTGCGTCTGTGAGTTTAGCAGCTGTTAGTGAAGTGTTCTGGGGTCTCAAGAAGGGAGACCTTTGCAGCAACTTGTGATCCCCTCTGGGCTCACACAGGAGTTCCACATTCTGCTCTCTCCATGGTGCAGAGCAGCCTCCTCTCTCCGAGGCCTTGCCAGCCAGCACCCAGCAAAGGGATTTTCCAATTTCTCTCTTTACAACGATCCCAACTGTAAAAATAACAAAGCTTCCTTTCCTTTTTAAAGATATAATTTGCTTTTAACATAAACATTCATTTCAAGTTCATTTTAAAGAATTGCCCAGCAGTCCTTCAAATAAATCGGATTAAGAGTCATGGTGGCGCAGACAAGGCCCTGATGTTTGTCGTGTTCCTGTTTTCCAGTTTCCACCTGGATGTGTGAGGCCGTGTAGATGTGGCCGGCACCCTGAGAGCAGAGCAACGGGTGCAGACCGAGCACTGTCAGGGAGACCCGGACAGGGCCGGGCCAGCCTCCTGGTGAGTAGGCAGCAGTTTTTCGTGGAGATGGGGAGAGATGCACACTTTTTGGTTGGATCCGTCACATGAGGTTGAGCTTCCAGACACTCAGGTCATTGCCATGAACTCCCTCTGTCTTGCTGACTCAGGAGCTACCTAGAATCTACAGGACCTTAGTCCACTCCCCTCCCCTGCCCAGCAAGGGCAGCAGACCCTACAGCATCCTGGGGTCACTGTGACTCCCAGCAGAGAGAAGTCACCACCTGACAAGGCAGCCTGTTCCATCTTCCCGTCACTGAGCAGCCCCTGCTGTTGGAAAATTCTCCCTCATGCCCTCAGCTACAATCTGCCTGTCTGTAACCACCACCTGGTTTCCTACTTCTGGCCCCTGAGGTTCCGGGGAATCGGCCTAATCCTTCTTGCACACAGCAGCGCAGCAGATGTTCAGGGTCTGTGATGGAGTGGAGAAGGGCAGGGTCTGGGGCCAGGGACAGACCTGGCTGAATCCTGACTCCACTGTTACCTGGGAGACCTTGGGCAAGTTAGTGATCCTCTCTGTGATTCAGTTTCTTTCTCGTGAAACTGGGACAATAATATCTCCCTCATAGAGTGGTCCCGGGAAAGAAAATGAATCATGAATAAAAGTTGCCTCGTGATGTTATGTCACCAATTCTCTGTCACCCACTGGCTATCCTACAATTCAATTCAATTCTGACATGAACTATCTGAGTTAAAGGGCACACAAGTTACCTACCACAGGTGAAAAAACAAGGTCACCAATGAGACTGCCCACACTTCAGACACAAGCCACAGGCCACAGGCCATCCACACTTGTGACTGCCCTGACTATAAATTTGGGGGTTCCCATGACCCCTCTTCTGGCTCAATAATTCATTTGAATGATTCAAAAAACTCACTGTAAGTGCTGTACTTGTTATCATAGTTTTATTATAAAGGATACAACTGAGGAGCACCCACATGGAGGATATGCAAAGCTCAGGGAATGGGGTGGGGTACACAGAGCTGTCATGCCCTTTCCTAGCTCATCAGTGTGTTCACCAGCCAGGAAGCTCCCCCAGGGTTCCATGTCTACAGTTTGATTTTTTTCCATCAAGGGGCTTCATTGCAGAAGTCATTTGCCACTTGATTAAACTCAATCTCCAGCCCCTCTCCCCTCCTTGGAAGCTGGGGGTAGAGGTGAAACTACAACCTTCTGGCCATGTGCTTGGTCTTTCTGGGGAGTCCAGGCCCTCCCTTGAAACTATCTAAGGGCCCACCAACAGTCACCTTATTAGCATAAACTCAGGTTTGATTGAAAGGGGCTCATTATGAATAAGAAAAGACATTCCTACTGTCTTTTGGACATCTTAGAAATTCCAGAGGTTTTTGAAGCTTTGTGCCAGGAGCCAGGGACAAAAACCACACACACACACACACACACACACATATATATATATATATAATATATATATATTTTATATCATGCCTGACCCAGCTAATGCTGGTCTCTGATCTTCAGCATCCTGCTTAGCCTCTTTTTTGTGATCTCCAGGTTGACATGTTTTCATTATCTGGTTGAAAAACTAGGCATTCTCGGTCTTTTTCTGGATGTTCTTCTTTTTGTCAATATAGCTCAAGACTGAATTAGTTTTTTTGTACTAAAACACACAATTACAGATATTTAGTGTATACCTGTTTATAATTGAATCAGAAGCCTCTCATTATTGAATCCCTAATGCTAAGCCCCTGACACATAATAAGAGTAAATAGTTAATAGCATTTGCTATTTACTAGGCCCCGTTTGAAGTAGGTCACTTACATTAACTTTGCTAATCCTCACAACCACCTTTCAAGGAAGTTAAATTGTTATAATCCCCAGTTTATATGTGGGGAAACTGAGGCACAGAGAGTTAAGTCATGAGCCCAAGGTTACAGAGCTAATAAGTGGCATAGCCAGAAATTTGAACCCAGATAGTCCTATTCCAGAATCTGTGCTTTTCTCCACTAAGACCTGCTGCACATAACTTTGATCATCTCCATGTTTTGAGAGAAGGAAGGATCACAAAAATACATCTCTGATTCATAAAGCCGAAGAGTTTTCCCAGGCCTCTGTTGTCATGGGGTTGGAGTCAGGACTTTCATATCCTATGCCATCCCCATTGGAACACCTCTGGAGCAGCCCTCTGGGGTTGGGCTCCAAGGAGGGAGGGCAGATGCATGGGCATGGTGGTGTGGGCTCCTGTCCCTCAGGCCCAGAGCTTCTTGGTTCCTCCTGCTTCAGGGAAGGGAGAGCTGCTTCACAGCCATCACAGACCCGTTCCTGGGAAATGTGGCCACTCCATGGGATCAGGAGAGAGGATCAGCCTTTCCTGCCTGAATGGAAAGGATTTACACCAGGAAGGCTCAGGACCAGGCCGTGCTGGCCAAAACCATCTCATTCCCAGAGAAGTTGAGAGTTCAGGTGGTTCTGGAGCTTGTGGGGCCCAGAGCGCTAGGGAACACAGGGAGCTCACATCCCCATGCTCACAGCCAGCGTACTCACTGGGGGGTGGGGCTTGCTTCTTGCTGTTTTAAAAATAACATCAAAGATTCTGGGCTTTGAAAGTGCCAAACGGAATTAATTTGCCATGATGAGTCACTAAACAGAGAAGGGGTGGCTTTCAGTGGGTGATGTCTCTGGAAGAATTATGGTCTGCAGTGCTGCCTGCCTGGGAAAATCTGGGTGGGGACCACATGTCTGTGTGGCTCTGATGCAGTTAGTGTTTGACCTTGCCATCCCTTCTTACCCCTGAGGCCCAGGAATGAGGCTGCATGGGAGCACGATGGAGGTGAAGTATTCTTAACTAACCCTGTGTGCTTGTGATTGACTGGAACCCAAGGGCCAATGTCAGTTGCTCCTGTGTATTTTTTGCAGTTGTTTCTTTTTTGGCATCTGGCTCAGGGGAGAGCCTCTGGGGGAAAGCAAAAGGTCTCTTGCTCCAGGAAACCCAGCTCCTCTATGCTTCTGCCTTTACTGTATGAATTTGTCTCCAACTCAGATAAGTCATATAGTATAAGAGCTGGAAAGAACCCCAGAGGTCCTTCCGTTCACTCCCTCATGTAGAGATGTACAAACTGAGACCCAAAGAGAGGAAATGCCTTGCCTAAACCCATGTGGCTAGCAAGTGACAGATAGGGGCAAGATTGCAGGTCTATGACTTCTAGTCCAGAGATGATTCCACCAGAAATGTCCCTGACAGACTCAATCACTCTTTCTCCATTTAGATGAAGGGAATGGGTCTGGATTTAAATGTTCCTAAGTACAACCACAACCATTCTAGCAACCTGTCAAATCTGTTTCCAAATCTTTCTTCAGAGAATTTTTGTTTTGGCTGCCACTCCCAGCAGACTCTTCCCCCAACCTCCACCCCCATCACCACCCCCTGTTGCCAGATAGCTTATCAACTAGCTCATCACCTGGTACGGGCAGTGCTGGTGGGGGAGATGTGGTAAGGGCTTTCCTAAGAAGATACTAATTAATGGAAGAATTATGGTCAGAGGTCATGGTTTGGCAGCCTTGCAGAAGCGGGTCGTGGTGGCATTTGGAGCACTCCTGCTGACTGTTAAAAACTTTAGACAAATTAAATTTAACAGAGTTTAATTGAGCAAAGAATGATTAGCAACTTGGGCATCCCCCAGAACCAGCATAGTTTCGGATGATTCTGGGTTGCCACATGGTTGGATAACATTTATGGACAGAAAAAGGAAAATGACACAGAAAAGAAAATGGAAGTGAGATACAGAAACAGCTGGATTGGTTAGGGTTTGGTGTTCACCTTACATGAACAAGGGCCACCTGTGATTGGCTGAAACTCGGCTGCTGTGATTGGTTGAAACTTGGCTACTTTTAATAAGAATCAGTTTACACATCAAGTTGGGTTACAGCTCACTATGTATGTAGAATCCTTTACACTGCACTTAAAATATGTAAGGAGACAGCTTTAGGCTAAACTTCATTTAACATGTCCCAGGCCAAGTGTACAGTGGGAGGAGGGGCCTGGAGAATTATGGGAAGTGGCAAAAGTGTGGGATACACGAAGCTTTGTGTTGTATTTGTCAGGCTTGTTAGAAGTGGCCAACACCTGGAATGGACTCCTTCCCTTACGTGTTACAACCATTCACATCTAGCCCCTGACATTTCAACCCCGCCTGCTCATTAGCGTCACCCAGGGAGCTTTTGAAAATCCTGATGTCCAGGTCACACCCAGACTAATTTTTTTAGAACCTCTGGCATCAGTAGTTTTTAAAGTTCCCCAGGTGATTCTAATGTGCACCCAAGGTTGAGAACCACTGCTGTAGGCCAGTATTCAGGCCATCGGCCTACCCATGAGGGACTCTGTCCACGTGTCTTCCCTTGAACTTGCTGTTCACCTTTCCCTAAAAGGAAGAATGCAAACAACAACAACAAGTCATCTGGGTATCCTAGGCTGACAGGCAGGACTCCCACTGTCCTCTCCGAGCTTATCTATTGCATCACCCTCCACCCACCCCACCCAGAGAGACTGTCAAGGTGGAGGGTAGAATTCTGACATAAGATGGAAAAAGAGGTCATAGGCAGCTCAGGGACAACAAGAATATGGTCTCATGGCCATCAGAAAGGCCTCCTTTGTAGTGAGCTGCTGGCAGAGTGGAGGTGAAGCCTGGGCAAACGGGAGGGCAGGAGCAAGGCTGGCAGGAGCCAGGACTGGCCAGCTGAGGGCACAGGGCAGGTCAGGACCTGGGAGGCAGGAGGGCTTTCCCAAAGAGCAAGAGAGCACTCCACCTTCTTGTGAAATGGGAGTCTGGAAGTAAAACAAGGGAGTGGTGGTTATGGAAGAGAACCCAGGTGTCCTGATCTCATTTACTGCCCTTTTATTTGTATTTGTGTACACAGGTTCAAAAACTATTGTTCAAAATACATGCTTGCTTTTGCTGAGAAGGGAATCAGCAGCAAGGAGAAGGCTAAAGCCCTATTGGGCTTCCCTGGATGTTGAAGGGGCACAACACAGACTTAAGGGTCTAGCAGTGCTGACACACGAAGGGGCACTGGTTTGGGCAAACTCCCACAGCTGGGAAGTGAAGGCTGGAACTGCAGACTTACTCTTCAAAAAGGCTCCGATACAGCAATAGAAGATATTCCTTCGTTTATCATTCATGCATTTTTTTATTCATGCATTTTTAAAAGCATGCTTGAGTAGAAAAAAATATGTGGCTTTTCCCCAGTTTGACTCTCCATAGGCTACCCTGGTCCACGCCCCAGGGATCAGGTCCTAGACGCAGTATATGGGACTCTGGCAGTCTGGCAACATGGCACCCTGCAAACAGTATTTGGTCTTTATCAATATGGTTCTAGTGGGGTTTAGAAGAAAATAATTTTTCATTCATAAAAGTTGCATAATTCTTTTAAAATTTGGAATAAGAATCTGATTTGGCATTAAGACATGATTTATAATAACAGAATCACCAATAATCCTTTGTAGGGGCCCAAGCAAAGTCCAGGTTGTAAAGAAAAGCATGGAGCAAAGTGTTTCCCACATTTTAGGAGCTCCTGTTCCCTTTTAGTAGTAGTTTTAGTAGTTCCTGTTTAGTAGTAGTGTTCTTTTGTGAATTTCCCACCAAAATTTTTGAGGAGGCTTATTAGAGAGTTTACATTTTAGATGAAGTACTAATTCCCAGTAACTAGCTTTCCACGATGTTGGTATGCATTTGAGCAGAAATGCTCAAAAAGGTCTCCAGGCCGAGTGGGACAGGTTAAAGGCTGGCCAGCTAGTTGGAGAGAGGTGCTGCACATCTGAACAGGTCCCATGTTTTGATTTATTTCGTCGTCGCACCCTATAGATTGGCACACCGGGCAGCTGTCGGCGTCCTGCCCTCCTTCCTGCAACTCGACTTCCACCCTCCTGGGAATAGCCACATCCCACTGTGTATCCAACCCAACCCAACCCTCTGCTCTAGGAAGCATGTACCCCGACGGGAACACCAACCTACCCTCGTACCCACTTCTCTGTAGGGTTCCAGGAGCGGATTGCAAACCCACCAGGAAAATGAGTGACGAGGCGGTCCCCGAGGCTGCCTCCCCGCCGCCCCCGCAGGGGCAGCATTACTTTGACCGCTTCTCTGAGGACGACCCCGAGTACATGCGCCTCCGCAACCGCGCAGCGGACCTGCGGCAGGACTTCAACCTGATGGAGCAGAAGAAGCGCGTCACCATGATCCTGCAGAGCCCGGTGAGTGGTCGGCCCCGGCAGGACGGGGAGGGCAGGGGCGGCTCTGACTCTTCGGGGCGAACCTGAAAGATGAACAGCTTCTCTTCGCCTTGCTTGGGGCCGGTAGCACTTTAAGCCCGCTGGGCCAGATGGGCCTGGCCGCCTGGTGTTGGCGTCTCCCCCTGGTCACGGGTGGGTGGCAGAACCTGGTGTGCGAGCAGTTTGGATCGGTGGTGGGGAAGGAGGCACTGAAAGACAGGCGGCCTCCTCAAGTTTCCCGTGCCCTTCCTGGGCCTCGGGTTCCAGCCTTCACCTCCCTCCTCCCCGAAAGCTCTAACGGTGGAGAGACAGACTTGTAAGCTGGGCGCCAGCAGGGGACGCCGCGGGGGAGGCTTGGGACTCCCTTTTCCGAACACTACAAAGTGAGAACGACCTGTGCAGCCTGATAAGGCCTTGACAGGCGTGGGGTGGGGCTGAGGGGCCTGGAAGCCCCAGGAGGTGGGGAGAGTGGTCAGCTAGTTGGAGAGAGGTGCTGCACACCTGAGCAGGTCCCATGATTTGACTTAGTTGGTCGTTACACCCTATAGATTGGGTGTAAAAGCAGAACTGAATGAAGAAGTGTTCCACCCATACAGAGTATGGGACGGGTTGGGGGGACGGAAGGCAAGGCAGGATCACCCCGGATCCCTCCAGATGGGAGGTCATTTGGTCCCTACCTGGCATGGCCACAGAGCTCGTCCTTGAGGCATGTTGTGCCTTGAGAAAGCCAGAGCATGGGCCTAGAGGACCACTGAAGGAGGGTGATGCCGGCCCTTGGGTGGGGGCAGGGAGAGCAGTGTGGAGGGAGGCAAGGGGTGTCTGAGAGCATAGAGCTTGGGGATCCTCTGGATGCAGTGCATGATCCTAAGGGTTAGGAGCTCAGAGACAGAGCTGGCGTCTCCAGGTACTTGCCACGATGGGCTCAGGAGGGTGGCCCCAGCTCTGCCTCAATACCTTCTGCCCCCCAGGCTTTGGGGAGCCAGGGCCTGTGGGCCGGCTGTGGGCGACCCTGGCTGAGAGCGCATGGAGCAAGGCCGAGGGGATGGGTCTGAGGTCTTGGCAGCCTTGTGCTGGGGAGCCTGGGGGAATACGGCAGGTGCTGAAAGCATTGGGTGAGGCACCCTGGGAAAACCCCCCGGAGTGTGACTAGGATGGGTGGCAGGGTGGTAGGGAAGGGCAGAGTTAGACAGCACCAGCTCAGGTTTTGGGGTGTCAGGCAGGGGCTGGAGGAGGTCCTGCTTCCTCCTATCTTTTTATAGATTAGCCAACACCTAAGCGGCTCTCTGTTCCCTCCTGAGGTTTTGCTCTGCTGTCTGGGGGGCAGGATGCCTTGCTTTTGGCCTGGTGGTCTGAAAAGCCAAGCTTAGAGTCAGACATCGGAAGTGGAAGTGACCTCAGAGGTCATCAAATCCTTCTGCCCTTCCTCCTCCCTTTCAGTAAGTACATGAGGAAACTGAGGCCCAGAAGAACCATAGGCATGGCTAATGGAGAGGAAAAGTGGAACACTTCTTCATTCAGTTCTGCTTTAAAAAATGTCCTTAACTACTCAAGTGAAGTCCTGCCCTGTCTGATGTCGGGGAGGAGCCTTGGCCATCTCTTAGACACAGGAAGGACCTGGAGTCTGGTTTACTGCTCACAGGGCAGGGGAACACAGGATCCATTCCAGTGACTCTTTGTCATTTCCCACACAGCAATCTGGGGAGGCTCCTGAGGTCTGGGGGTAATTGCCAGTGTTTGCTGGGGCTGGAGGTCCTGAGCCTGGCCCTGGCCCAGCTGACCTGGAGAAAGGGGTAGGCACTTAGAAGAGTTCATTATTTGCCACCTGGCTTGAGGGGCCCCTTGTCTCTCTTGAGAGAGACTGTGAGGGGACCAGCACCTTGGGGCCTGCTTTAGTCTTTCAGGGAGGAGCTGGAAGGCCTCATCCAGGAGCAGATGAAGAAGGGGAACAACTCCTCCAACATCTGGGCCCTGCGGCAGATCGCGGACTTCATGGCCAGCACCTCTCACGCGGTCTTCCCAACATCTTCCATGAGTACGTGGTGTCTGGAGAGCTGCCAGGAGCAGAGGTGGAGGGGTGGGGTGGGGAAGAGAGGAGGGAGCAGGAGAAGCGGCTGGTTGCCAGGCTACGGAGCAGTGGCGCAGTTGCATCATCAGGCCTTGGGGAGCTCAGCAGCAGCCAGAGGGGTACCTAGCTCTGTGAATTAAAGATCACAGAAGAATTATTCCCGATGCCAGGAGTGGGAGGCGCAGAGGTGACTTCAGGGGATGGGAGAAAGCCACTGAAGCTATTGTCCCCATGCCCATGAGACAGGCCAACCTGACTCCATAGATGAGGGCTGAGGAGCCAGGGCTGTGCATGAACCACCTTCCTGGGGTGTGAAACTCTGCCCACAACCTTTAAAAAACAAGCAGTGAAAATATTCTCCCCTCAACAAAATTAATACAGGATTATGGTTGAAAATTAGGAAAATAATCTTAAAACCCAGAAATTAATATTATCAATATTTTGGTGTACTTAAATCCTTCTAGCCCCTTTTTCTTAACATATATAGATTATGCAAACAAAAATGTAATTACATTATACATATAATTTAAATAATTTAACATATCTTGACTAACTTTTCACATAAAATATGGTTCTACAATATACTTTTTGGCAGATATGTGCTATTTAATCCATTTCCCATTATGGGACTTTTAGATAGTTTCCAACTTTTTGCTCTTATTAGCAATAGTGCAATAAACATCTTGTAAATAAATCTGACATTATATCCATGACTATTTCCTTAAGATAAATTACTAGAAGCGGAATTGCTGGATTGAAGTATATGCATGTTTTAAAGACTTGAATGCATAATGGCAAATTATATCCTTTCTCCATCCTGGAGAAAGAAAGATGAATCCAATTTATACTCCCGACAGCACTGCAATAGAGTGCTCATTTCCTCCACCCTGATGCATTGTACATATTACCATTTGTTTCATCCCCCTGATCTGATAGGCAATAAATACTCTATTTATGTTTTAATGGATATTTATCTGATTACTAATAAGGTTAGATATATTATGTATTTTCATATACATATTGGGCATGATTTTCTTTTTGTGATAAGTTGCCTATTTACATCTTTTGCCTATTTTACTACTAGTGTATTCTTATAGATTTTCCAATCTTTATAAACCAAGGCTATTTCCCTATTATCAGTCCAATATATTGCAATTTTTTCCAGTTTCTCCTCTGCCTTTTAATTTTGTCCATGGAGTTTTTATCTTGTAGAATTCTTTAATTTCCAGGTAGTTGAATCCATTATAATTTTCCTTTGTGTGTCAATCTTTCTCCACTGTTTGTATAAGTTTATTCCTTAAAATAACTTTAGAATTATTTTGCCAAGTTCCTCATCTACCTTAAAAAATTACTTTTGGGATTTTGATTGGGATTACATGAAATGAATAATTTGATTTTGTGAAGATTTTGTAAATTTATAATTTTATATTAGAATGTTAGCTCCACAGGAGAAATGTGTGTTTGGTTCACTGCTATATCCTAGAATTGTGTCCTGGATTTAGAACAGTATCTGGCACATGGTAGTGTTTAAAAATATTTGCAGGAATGCTCCGGGCATGGTGGTTCACAACTGGAATCCCAGAACCTTGGGATGCCGAGGCTGGAGGGTTGCTTGAGGCCAGGAGTTTGAGAACAGCCTGGGCAACATAGCAAGACCCTATCTCTACAAAAAAATGCAAAAAAAATTAGCTGGGTGTGGTGGCCTGTGCCTGTAGTACTAGCTATTCCCGAGGCTGAGGTAGGAGGATCACTTGAGCCCGGAAGTGTGAGGTTACATTGAGATATGATCATGCCACTTCACTCCAGCCTGGGTGACAGAGTGAGATTCTGTCCCTAAAAAAAAAAGAAAAAGAAAATAAATTTTAAAATGAGGTATGTCTTCTATCCATTCAATTTTGTTTCTGGTTCTAGCTCTCATTTAAGGGAAATTGTTGGATATATATATTTAAACTAGCCCCTTATTAAACTCTTATTTAAATTCCAATATCTTCTCAGTTAATTCTTTTGGATTTTGTATATAGGAAAGTCACATAATCTGCAAATAATGGTCATTTTCCTTTATTCTAACATTTTTCCTTTGGTTTATTTTTCCAGTTTTCTCATTGCATCTGTTAGAACTTTCAGAACAATGTTTAATCATAGATTAGAGAATAATCATCTTTGTCTTGTTTCTTACTGTAATGGAAATTGTTTTCCCACAGGAGTTTGAGATGATTATTCTTTTTTTTTTCTTTATTGAATTATAATTTACATACCATGCCATTACTCCATTTTAAGTGTACAATTAAATGATTATTAGTAAATTTATCAAGTTGTACAGCTATTCACAAAGATCAGTTTTAGAAGATTTCCTTCCCCCTATTGAGACCCCTAATTCCCTTCCCCAACTACATTTCAAGCATGTCCCTCCCCTCCACAGTGCTCACCACATCTCTCAGATGTGGGTCTACCCCCATCCCCCGAATCCCTAGTGAACACCACCACCATTTGGGCACCATAGTGTTAATCAGTCAGTACCAATTTGATGGCAAGTACATGTGGGGCCCGTTCTTCCAGTCTTGTGTCACCTCATTTTGAATGATGGCAGAAATGATTATTCCTTATCATGTTGAGGAAATATCTTTTTATTCTAGTTCACTATGGGTTTTTCTCAGAAATAGATGCTGAATTTTATAAAATGCATTCTGGGCATTTATTGATATTTCCTTCCTTGAACAATTGATGTGATGAGTTATAGTAATAGATTTCTGAGTATTGAACTCTTTTTTTCATTACTGAAACAAATCATTACTGGTTTTGATGCATTCTTTTAAAAATACTCTTCTGGATTTGATTTGCTAGAATTTTATTAAGGATTTTTGCATTCATATTCACACATGAGATTGGTCAGCAGTTCACTTTGTAGACAGCCTTCACCTATTATTGGTATTAGGCTATAATCTCATAAAATGAATCAGGGTAATTCCATTCTCCACCTTTTTTTCCCCCGTTAGAGTTTAAGGAAGAGAGGAAGTATCTGTTCCTTGAAGATTAACTCTTCGCTTACAAAACCATCTAAATCTGGAACATTTTAGGTATTTTTGACATTTTTTTCTCAGTTGCCCCTAGAGTTTTTAAAATTTATTTTGTTGCATCTTGAATTGTGGTCATGTATTTTGTATAAAGTAATCCATTTTCATGGAGGTTTTCAAAATTATTATAGTGATTTACAATATTATTTTGATCATTTAAACTTTCTGCTGTGGATGAGATGACATCCTATTCTCATTCCTAGTGCTGGGTATTTCCACTTTCTCTATATTGACTGGTCCAGGTATTTGTTTATTCGTAGATCTTGTCGCATAAGCCAACTCTTGTATTTACGTATTGGTTCTGCTATTCTTCCTGTTTCCTAATTTATTAATTTTGTTTTTATATTCATTAATTCTTTTCCATGGCTTGTATTTGGTGTATTTTGTTCTTTATATCTTTTTAGAATAGAATAAAGGGATTTATTTTCATATTTAATTCAATAATAAAGACATTTAAGGCTATAATGTTTTTCTCTGAGTAATGTGTTTGGCCTTACTACATGAATTTGACATACAGCACTTATTTTATTGTTCATTTCTAAATAGCTTGCAGTTGCTGTTTTGACTTTATTGTTATTCTAAGAGCTGAGAGTGTGTTTTCTCCTTTCCAAGTGGTTGAATGCGTATTTTTAGAAAGATTTATTAGTAACATTGGATTTTATTGCATTATGTTTAGAAAATATGGATTATTTAATTTCTGTTTTGGAGATTTATTGAGATATTCTTTGTGGCCAAATAATATTGTTTAAAAATGATATATGGGTATAGACTATCTCTAGGGAATATTATTTAATCTATATTTTCATTTTTATTTAATTTTGTCATAAATGAGAGTTGTATTGTCTCCCATTTTATTTGATTTCTGTTCATTTCTCTTCATATTTATGGTAGTTTTTGCTTTATATATCTCGATGAAATATTTTTCAGAGCATGAGCATTCTTATAGCTATAGCTTTGTTATAGATTGTACTTTTAATCCATATAAAATGACCTACAAATAGCTCCTTTGTCCAAGAGAATGTTGCTTTCCCTGACTTCTACTTTGATAATAATATTATGACCTTTGTTTGTTTATTATTTTTGAGATAGGACCTTCTCTGTTGCCCAGGATGGTGTGCAGTGGCACAATGATAGCTCATTGCAACCTCAGACTCCGGGGCTCAGGTGATCCTGTGGCCTCAGCCTCCCAAGTAAGTGGGACTATAGGCTTGCACCACCACGCCTGGCTAATTTTTTAAAATTTTTGTAGAGTTGGGGGTCTCACTGTGTTGCCCAGGCTGGTCTTGGACTCCTGGCCTCAAGTGATCTTTCCATCTCAACCTTCCAAAGTGCTAGGATTACAGGCATGAGCCACCGTGCCTGGTTAGTTTTTGTTTATATTTGTCTAATGTACTTTTGATCTTTTATTTTTACCTGTTTTGGGTCACATTAGTGTTTTTTGTTTTTGTTTTTTATAAACCTCCTATAGCATTGTCTTCTAGCATTCTGTGGCAATAACAGAGAAATCGGAGACAGCCTATGTTTTGTTCCTTTGTAGGTAACCTAATTTTTTTTCTAAATGTTTGTGGATTTTTTTTTCCCTGTCCTTATATTTCAGAAATGTTCTCAGGAAGCATATAACTATAGGTTTTTGGTTTTTTTAAATGAAATTTTCTTGCCTTTTAATGCAGTGAGTCCTTACAACTTGCATACACAGGTCTTTGTTTCAGTTCAGAAAATTTTTCTTCTATTATATCAATACTGATTATATGCTGGCTCTCTGTTCTTTGTCTCCCATATCTGTCATATTCGCCATCCTCATTTCATGTCTTTGTCTTTATATTCTTCCTTTCAAGAGAGAAATAGGGCTGACTAGCATTCCCATTGCCTCATCAATCAGCATCTGCCAGGAAGACAGGTAGATGCCTAAAAATCTACTTAGTACACGTCCAGATTATCTGAGTTAGAGGACATGGAGAGGGGAAGTTTCAAGTATCACGAGTTCAAGCCCAGATAGATTATTTTCTGTCTAGCTACATTGGCCTAGGAATTTGGGGCTTTTGGCATGAGCGTGTTCTTCAATCTTAGCTTTCAGGGGGGTTAGTGAATTTTCATCTTTTTCTGTGTTTTCTTAGGTACTTTTGAATCAGTGGCTTGGTTAGATCAGATTTATAAATGTGGCATTTAGCCATTCTAATTTTCATGAGGCCAATTAGTATAAGCATTTTTTAACTTCTTGTACCATTATTATTTTATTTTGTTTATTTTTAAATTGGTACATAATAGTTGTACATATTTATGGGGTACATGTGACATTTTGATATATGCATACCGTGTGTAATCATCAAATCATGGTAATTGGGATATCCATCACCTCATTTCTTTATGTTGGGCATATTCCAAATCTCTTTTAGCTCTTTTGAAATATACTATAAATTCTTGCTAACTATAGTTTCCCTACTATACCATTGAACACTAGAACTTATTCCTTCTATCTAACTGTATTTTTGCACTGATTAACCAACCTCTCTTTATCCCCTCTTAAGACTTAGAGCAGGGGATCAGGAACTGCTGTTGAGCCCTTTTGTTCTTCTCCCACCTCTCAGTCCTGTGGGTGGAGTCATCCGCTTAGCTGAAGCTCTGTAGGGTAGGGCAAGGGGACTTTCTTTGATTACAGGACAAAGAAGTGTGATGGAGTAATGTCTTTTCTGGGGAGCCCATGCAGGGGAGGAAGGGACCCAGACTGACTAATTTGAATTAGAAATCCTTGACTTTGAAGTTTTGTTACTGTTCTTGCCTGTCTAAGTGGGCCTTTGGACTACCCTTGTCCCTGTTAACTAGGCTTACTGGACACATGCCCTGGCGGTAGGTGTATCACCTCTGGTGGGCACAGGCCCTTTGGGTGCATCTCCCTGACATGGGGTGATTCAAGGTGTGCTCTGCTTGCTGGATGTTATCCCAGCAGCACCCAATCCTCCTTCATGTTTGTAGATCATCTTATCATTTTGACTAATGGCAAACCTGATGCAGGACATACATCACATTGTGTAGCAGTGAGGTTTACAGAGATGGTGAAAGCTTACAAACAACACTCTAATCCATTATAGATTTTAGTGGAGAGCTAGGAGAGGCAGCATCAGGCAGCTGCCAGCCAGACATCATTATAAACCAGAATCCTTTCCTATTGATTCTTTTATTGGTTCCTAGATGCTGACTAATCCAAGCGCCGGGGCTAAGATGCCCTGTTCTGCCTTCCTGAGGCATGTAGACAGTGGTCATCACATTAATCAAATAGACTAAATGTCAACTTCTAGACCCTTTGGGTGCCCTGAGGACAAGATTATCAACCCCCCAGGCCCATTTCCAAATCCCTTCCACATGTCTGCAAAATTCCCAGAAAGAACTATCACGTAAGAACACACCCCTGCATGTTTAGGGAGGAGCAGACATGGCCTGCACAAGGCCTCCAGCCTTTCAGCCAACCACAGCCAGGCTGACTTCTGAGCATTTATGGCTCACCAGAAGAAGCTAAGGAATTTACCTCTTGGCTGACTTGGCTTTCTATTTGCCCTATTTCCAAATCACAGAAAAAGTTTTATTGCATGATATAGTTAAACCAACATGATAATGGCAGGTCTAATGATTAATAATGTCTTCATTAAAACCAGCTGATGAAGTAGACCTATATTTCCATTCAGGAATTTACTCTTGCTTCTATTCAATGTCCATCTTTAGGGTTTATGGTAAGCATGGCATTCCACAGTGCCTTCCTCCTGTAGCCTTGAGTCTTGCCATGATTTGTGACCAAAAGCAATGCCAAGCTTACCCAAATGAGCAGAGGACTTTATTGGGCACAAATATCCATTCTGTGGACTTTGCCCCCCTGGGTAAGGGTCAAAGATGTTGAATTCTTTGCCTGGGGAAGTCCCTTGTGTTGTAATGCCAGTGAGGATTTCGAGAGGCCTGGGGCAAGGAAGGGGTGGGCAGATGGGAGCCTCAACCGAGAGCTACACTGTCCCCTCTCCATCTCTGCAGACTTCTCCCTGATGACGCCCATCAATGACCTTCACACAGCCGACTCCCTGACCCTAGCCAAGGGGGAGCGGCTCATGCGGTGCAAGATTAGCAGTGTCTACCGACTCCTGGACCTCTATGGCTGGGCCCAGCTGAGCGACACCTATGTCACGGTGAGAAGATCACCTGGGACTGGGGTGGGGCACTGCCTGTGGTTCCACAAAATCCAGAAGAGGACGCCTGACTCTCAGCATGGATGTGACACTGATGGTGGCCTTCCAAAATGCAGAGCCCTTCCAAGGTTTCTAACTATGGTGGTCACTGAATAGACAACATGCCCAGTGTGCACTTCTTTGGATGGGGATCAAGAACTCCTGGATCCCATATCTAAGGGCACCCTTGACCATTGTGAAATTCCTTTTGTAGTTCCATTTTCCCAGCTCCAAATAAAGGCCACATACTCTTCATCTCTCATGGGTCAGGGGGAGAGAGAAGGGTTCTTCTGTATCCAAGTCTTCTTGGATACAGAAGATTCAGGGGAAGAAAGGATTCAAGCACAGTGCCCTTGGAAATGTCCCCTCTGAGAGCATGTATCTTTTTTCCAGTTGAGAGTCAGCAAGGAGCAGGACCACTTCCTGATTAGCCCCAAGGGAGTGTCTTGCAGTGAAGTCACGGCATCCAGCCTGGTGAGTACAGCTCGTGTCTCGCTGCTAACTCCTTATTGAAATGACAGTGCCCCTCTGCTCCTACAGTGATAGGTAATCTCCAAATTGGCCACTGTTGTCCTGTGGAGCTCACAATCTGGTGGGATGGAGAAGACAGTGGAACAAACTGAGTGCCCAGAGCATGATGTGACCAAAAGACAAGACGCAAGGCACAGGCAGCTAGTGTAGTAGGAGGGAAGGGAGTGGAGATGGGCCTGGAGTCTGCTAACAGACTCATGGGGTGGCTAAGCCTGGGATAGGACCGCTAAGGTTGGGAGTGGGGGGCCTCCTGGATAGGAGGATACATTAGAACAAGAACCAAAGCAACGTGAGATTTGTCTCATGCTGGTCCCATTAGAGGTGGTTTCTGGGTTCTTTTTCAGTGTAGCTCCTTTTAGATGAGGTAGGAAGACACTTCCAGATGTTACCTTAGTTCAGGAAAGATTTCTAGGTGGGAAGAGGAAAGCAGTAGAAAGGACTGTTTTCTAGCCCAGTCCTTCTCAGATGTGTGGGTGGTTGCTGCTCTGCTGTGCACCCATAAGAGGTGGATGTCACCTCTGGGGCCACAGCCAAGTCTGAGACATGCTCATGTGTAGAGTTCAGCTGCTCATTCAAAGTCCAAGCTGGCAAAGTCACAGAATATCTGGGCAGGGCAGGACCTTGACGATGGCCAAGGCCACTTTATAGGCAGAAGAGGTAATGGCTAAGTCTGAACTGGGACCAAAGAGACAAGGACAACACTGGCTCTGTCTGGTCGGGGGAGAGAGGTGAGGTAATCAGTGATTAAAACTCAGAGTGGGCCAGGTGTGGTGGCTTCCGCCTGTAATCCCAGCACTTTGGGATGCCGAGGTGGGAGGATTGCTTGAGGCTAGGAGTTTGAGAACAGCCTGGGCAACACAGCAAGACTTTATCTCTACAAAAAAATAGAAAAATCAGCCGGGCATGGTGGTGTGCAACTGTAGTGCTAGCTACTCAGGAGGCTGAGGCAAGAGGATCACTTGAGCCCATCCAAGGATGCAGTGTGCTGATTGCACTACTGCACTGCAGCCTGGGCAAGAGAGCATGATTCTGTCTCAAAAACAAAAACAAATGAAACTAAGAGTGAAGAGTGCTCCGATAGAGCTGAAGGAAGCTTTAGGAACCTGGAAAAGGGGCACCTGGCCCCACTGGGAGCCATAGGACATGGAGGGGTGAGGGAAGAGATTGTTAGTTGAAACCATGGTACAGGAGTGGGGTCCTCATGAGCCATCAGAATGAGCAGACTGAGACCATGGTGGCAGGGAGAGATTTGATGGAGGTGACTCATGTCCTCAGCATGCACCAGGCCCAGATGCATGCAAGGTCCCTGTGCATCTGGGAGGACAGGCATGTGGCCAAGTCTGGCTCAAATATTCAGTGTCTGGAGGTGAGTCTGGGAAGGGGATGAGGACCAGATGATAAGTGGCATGGAAGGCCTTATTACGGCATTTGGCTTTATGTTGCTGGACACACAGAGCCACTGAAGTGTTGTAAGCAGGTGAATGATGTGAGCAGGTTTTTGTTGTAGAAATATCACTGTGACACCTGAGTGGAGGCCAACTGACATATGGACAACCAGTTGGGGCTTTTATAGTAAGCTGGGAAGGAAATTCTGGGTCTGCAAGCTTAGTGGGCCTGGTGATCAGTTGGGTTGGGAACTGGGATTGAGTTTAAGGAGCTGGTGGGATGTTCAGGAGATGTCAATTAGCATTTGGTTATACTAGGTTCAGAAGAACTGTAGGCCAGAGATACAGGTTGGAGAGTCATGGGCATGAGATGTTTATGGAATGTGTGTAGACCTGGGCTGCTGTGTATGTTTGTGTAGCTTCCACACTGCACAAGGGAGCCTGCCTGATGAGGAAGAGAGGAGAAGGGGCAATTCATCCTGTGCTCCACTCACTCTGTCCTAGCTCTGGGCTGCTTGTTTCAATCTGCACAATAGCAAAATCCCCATATCAAGCCGTGTGTCCCTAGAGCTGTCCTCAAGAGGACACCTGCTTTGTCATTTGTACAAAGGCACCATATGGGATAGTAGCTGTTTTATTAGGCTGTGGAGGTTCTTGAGTGACAACAGATCATTCATCTAATGATGAGATAAAAAAATACATGAACTCAGGGAGAGACCATGCCAGAGAGGCAGCACAGCCGAGGAAGAGGGGGAGCTGGGCTGCAGGCAAAGCTGCGGCCCACACTGAGGTAGGAGAGCTGCTGCCACCTCCAGGGCTCAGGCCACTTTGAGTCATGTTCATTCTGTGAAATTCACTTAGAACAGAATGTTGTAAGAGGGAATTTGTTGAACATCTTACTGATGCTTTTGCTTAAGCAAGCAATGTCAGAAGCACATCCCTCTCCCCACATCAGATCTGTCCCCCTCCTTTGGTCCCCATCTTGTCTGCCTGGGCTTTCTGGGATGGGGGTGGTGGGCAACTTGAGGAACTGCCTGTGGGCTACATTCAGGATGGCATGGGTGCTTTGGTGTTAAGGGCCAAAGTTTTAGTGAGTTTCAGCAACTATAGTCTAGCTTATTAATGTCCAGGGAGCAACTGTATTCAGTAAGTCAGGTTAATGACCAGCTGCAGGGAGATGGCACTCAAGGGACCAGGGGTGTGTTCAGTAAGAGAGTGTTAGGAGGAGCTGGTTTCAGGATTTGGGTTTGTGTTAGGTGATTTGAGAGAGAGTTCTCAATTTACCTTTAATTGCACACTGTCAGGACACAGGGGAAATTCTACGATGGGATATTTTACTAATTTTTATCCAGGAGGCAGGGGAGGGGAGGGGAGGGAGGGAGGCTAAAGTTTTCACTAGTAAAGAAGCAGCAGTCTCTTGTTAGCCACGAGAGGGGGTGTTGGTCATTTCTGTGCTAGCACAGCGCTGGTTTTGTCTGTGGTTAGACACGATTAAGGAGTTGTCATTTGTCTTGTTGTATCACAGTCACAAAGTGACCTTCTCTGATGTTGATGTTCTGTAAAATTGTTTATGTTAAGTAGGGAACACGATGGCCAGCCACCAACCCTCTCTCGAGTGTGCTCACACACACATGCTCACACACACACACATGTGTATGATTATTTTTTTTTTTTTTTTAGCCATTACACCTACTAGCTCCTTGAAGTCAAAAGCAGATTATAAAACCAGTGACTACTTTCCACTTGTCCTTTAAGATCTAGCTTTTGAGTAATTGGTAAATGGGTGTTCATTATACTATCTTCTTTATCTTTATGTATGATTTTTTTTAAATCTCAAAAAAAAGGGCTCATCTTAGAGGTTATGGCCTCTGGGAAGGCCTTTCTGATTCTCATATTCTGCTGGGATTAAAGATTCCTTCTATCTGCTTCTAGAGAATTCTGTACCTGACTCTTCAAGCACTTTGCTACTCACAGTGTGCTGTGTGGACCAGGACCACGTAGGCACGTGTTAGAAATGCAGCCTCCCAGGCCCCAGGCTTAGCCTACGTGTCAGAATCTGTGTTTTGACAGGATCTCCAGGGAGCTCATGTGCACAGGAAAGTGGGAGAAACCCTGCTCTAGCATTTTTCCTGCTGCATTATAGTCCTCCATGCTCCCCACTAGACTGTGCACTCACTGAGGGCAGGAACCAGGTCGTTTTCCCCAACACCAAGCCCAGCCGTTGCCATGGTGTCTGGGATGAGGAGACACAGGTGGATGGCACATGCTGGGCCCACGGCCAGCAGAGGAGTGGTGGCCTCTGCCACCCTGTTGCTGTAAGTCCCTCTTCTTCCCTGCCCAGATCAAGGTGAATATCCTCGGAGAGGTGGTGGAGAAGGGCAGCAGCTGCTTCCCAGTGGACACCACGGGCTTCTGCCTGCACTCGGCCATCTACGCAGCCAGACCCGACGTACGCTGTATCATCCACCTGCACACGCCGGCCACAGCCGCGGTGAGTGCGCTTCCCTCCAGCCGCCTGAGGAGGGACATAAGCCACTGGAGGTAGTAGCAATCTCATCATTTAAAACAATTCTGTGAAGATTCCAGAACTCAGGCCAAGGTAAGGAGAGAGAGTTTCCAATGTGGAAACACTCAGCCTCTCCAGCTTTCTAACTACTGCAGTCTTAGTATAAAGTAAAGACATGGAATGTCCATTCCACCATACCCCTGACCCTACTACACACACAAACTGGGACCACTTACCTGGGTGACAGCTCAGGTCTGTCCGGTTGGACCAGGGGGTGGTGCCTGCCCCCATGCAGACTAGGCTCTGGTGAGGAGATATCTTGACAGAGGGTAACAAGATGGTGGGAACCTGGACTGTGCCTACTTTTCAGCCCAGGGTAGGCTGACAGCTGGGGACAGAGCCAGCAAGATGGGAGAGAGTAGAAGGAATAACCTCAAAGAGCAGTTTGTCCCCCAAGGAGCTGGTCATTTCTCCATGTGTGCCTAAGACATTGTCACTTGGAAAGACAGCAGACAGTTCTGGACATTGTGCCAACCCTCACCCCATCCTACTGACCCCTAGGCCACACACCTATAGGGACAGATAGGACTTGTCACCAGCATGTTGCTTTCTTAGCAAAGCACACTGGCTCTGAGCATTCAGACGTTCCGGAATCTGGACTAAGATGAAATGATTCATTTGTGCCGAGTGTGCATCTCTGCAGAGCCTAGGGCTGAGTTGGGGCAGGATGAGTGAGGGAGGGCAAGGGCTTCTCTAAACTTCTCCATCCTCCTCGCTTTTAAGAAAAGGCGTGGGTAGGGGTTACACCCTGTATTTCAACCCTGGTCCCTTCACTCGTATTTTGTGAGCCATAACATGGGACTTCTCAGTGGGCCTTCCCGTTAGGACTCATGGCCATTTCTGCACTGAAACCAAGGCTGAGGGTCTCCAGCCTCTCCCCAGGGACCTGGACTCTGCTTCACCCCAGCCTGGTGCAAACTCCACCACACCCTGCCTCTTCCCTGGGGATTGTGGCCAAGAGCAAAGCCAGAGGCAGCAATAGCTGTCAAGTACATTCTTCCCAGGAATACTGAAAGGTGACGTATTGACATGGCTGCTGTGAAACTGCTAGAAGGACACTAGAGCAAGCAGCGTGAAAGCAGACCCGAGCCAAGGCCTTATCGAGTGCCCGTTCCCCACCCTCACTGGCCCCCGGCGTAGAGCTGGACGGCGCTGCTCTGAGGAAAGGGCTGGTGTGCCATGCATGGCTGGGGGAGCTGCGGGTGCTAACCATGCTGTTGTCTCACTAAGGTGTCAGCCATGAAGTGGGGCCTCCTGCCTGTCTCCCACAATGCCCTGCTGGTGGGGGACATGGCCTATTACGACTTCAATGGAGAAATGGAGCAGGAAGCCGATCGGATCAACCTGCAGAAGTGCCTTGGACCCACCTGCAAGGTTAGCCCAGCTCTTCTGGGAAGGTGCTCTGGAGTGGCATGGTCAAAGCCAATGTCACAAAAGTGATATGTGTTCATTGCAGACTGTTTAGAGGTTGCAAATAAAGCAAAATAAAAAAGAAACAAAGGAAAGAAAAATCTATCACATTACCCTGAGATTTTGATTTTGGTGAACACCCCAAATATATTCACATATATTTACAAAAGTAGGATTGTAAAATAAGTTCTCCATTTTTGCCTTAGCAATATACAGTAAACACCTTTGTATGTTATTATTAAATGTTTTCCCTATCACCATTCTAAATTATTAAATTCTATTTCATTGTGTGAATGGCTGTGCCACTGTTTACCTGAACGTTCCTCTATGGTTGGACATTAGAAAGGCTTTATTTTTTTCCCCTGAATTTTCTCTGAATATAAACAACACTGTGATGAAAATCCCTTCAGCGAAATCTTTGTGCTTGAGATGATTTCAGAATAAATTCCTAGGGATGCACATTTTAGAGGTCTCACTTCATATTGCCAAATTCCCCCCACAAAGTTTGTTCACGCCACACCCCACGTCTAGTATATGAGAACGCTACTTCCCTGCAGTCTCCCCCAAACTTGAGTGTTGCCACTTTTATTTGATTTGCTGACTTGCTAGAGAAAAACGGAATCTCATTATTGTTTGGCTTAGATCTAAAGCCCTATTTTATAAGAGCACCTCATTGAGGGTAGTAGAGTCAGTATGGAAGAGCTTCAGAATCAAGCCTGGGTTGATGGGCGTTTGCTGCCGCCCTGGCAAGTAATGCACTGCCTGCGTCTTTTCCCATCTGAGTCTCTGTCTTCCCACTTCCAATACAGGTGAGAAATCCTGCCACCCTCTCCTGCCATCCTGCAAAGTGTCATTTGCATACTGGGAGAGGGATGAGACATTCACATCTATGAAGTGCTGCAGGAATTTGAGAGATGGGATATTCATTGTTTGTATTATCTTTTGTGGGCTGCAGTCAGCTCTTTCCATTTCTCTGGCATTTGAGAGGAAAAAAAACACCAGCTGTTTTCCTCAAGAGAGAATGTGATGTGTATGTAGGGTCACCAGTCCTCAAGCCCCAAGTCTGCAAGGACAGATCTGACACATGGATCTGTGTCCCACCTCCCAGATAGGTGTCATCTGGTTTCAGAGAGTTCTTGAGGCTAAAACCAACCAAGAAAAGTTTCTGACAGGGAAGATGCACTTGGACCTTGGAGAGTCGTGCTCTTGGTACAAATTCATTTTTGGTTCTCCACCCTGCCCACTGCCTCAGCGATTCAGAAACATTGTACCAATAGTGGGACCCTCAGGGTTAGTTCAGGTGCTGCCCCTAAGTAGCTGGGAGACTTTCAGTTTCTTTAGGCTCCTGTTTCCTCATCTGTAAAAACCAGTGAGTTAGATTAGAAGGTCACTGTGGCCTCTTTCACTGTGAGGTCTCAGAGCTGGCAGGGCCTCACTGAGTTTATAGAGCAGAAACCTGAGACCCAGAGAGGGGATGTGACTCACCTGTTTCTGCAGAGCCACCTCCTTGGGTTTTGACTCCCAAGTCGACTAAATGAAAGGGACAAGAGATTGCTTCTGAGGTAGGACCATTGTACTGGGCATCAGATAATTTTATTCACTTTTTAAAAAAATACAGGGTCTTGCTATGTCTCCCTGGCTGGACTCGAACTCCTGGGCTCAAGCGATCTACCCGCCTCAACTTCCCAAGTAGCTGGGACTAGAGGCTCGTGCCACCGTGCCCAGTAATACTTTCATTCACCTTAACATACACACCAGTTTTTCAAAATTCTAAGTTTTCCAAGGCCTAAAGACCCAGGTATTGCCCAAAGAAATTGACCAAGCTATTTAGTCTCAGTTTTAAAATGCCTTTTCAAATTCTTAGGGTTAAACCCACAAGTGGGGTAGCATTGAGGTATTTGATTAGAGAAAATGAACAGGGAGTTGAGGGAGGGGCCCTGGGATTGGATGTGGAAATCGATCTAAATAAAATGAAAAACCTCTCTCTTTTAACTGAAGTTTAGAAGGCCTAAGGTTTTAATTGGCTATTTGCTTCTCCATAGATCCTGGTGCTAAGAAACCATGGAGTGGTTGCTCTGGGTGACACCGTCGAGGAGGCGTTTTATAAGGTCTTCCACTTGCAGGCTGCATGTGAGATACAGGTGAGCACATTCCTCTGGGAAGCAGGCCCAGGAGTGGGCTCTGACAGGGGCCTGCAGTGACTCCACTGGCTGTGATTCAGGAAGTCCTTTGAGCCTAGACTTCTAAAGGCCTTGCCCAATTTCTCTGCCTTGACACCATTTTATCCTTCTGAAGTTTCACACTTAAAATTAGTTCTGTGGCTTTTAAAAACTTATCATCACTGTCTAGCATCTAATAGCCACTCTTAGGGTTCAGCGCCCAGGATGGGGAGCTGCCTGTGCTCATCAGCTGGACAGTGGAGAAACTGTGATGGGGCCCATAAAAGTTCTTACCATGCACGTGCATCTGGGGTGTACCTGCTACACCTACCTGTGCCCAGCAGACACAGGTACGTTTTCTTTCTTTGTGAGGGGTGGGTGCAAAGGCCAGGAACATGGTCAAGTCCAGAAAGAAGTGGGGAGCAGGCCAATGGGGCAGTGACAGGGCAGCCTGAGCAGCCAGGGCAACCACAGGGTGAGGTCCAGGGATCCTGCCGTGGAATTCCCTGACTGGTGAGTGATAGGGAGACCTGGAAAGTCAGTGATCACAGAACCCCTAGAGGAGTTGGTGGAGAAGCGGTAGGAAAACAGACAAATCTGTAGTTTTATAAACAAGGTGGTGGTGGCCAAGCCAGGCACAGACCCTTCGCTGTGGCAGGTTGGCCGGGGTGAGCAGGGGCCTCACGTGCCCTGAAAATGCTTGTTAACCAGGCTGCTGGTTACCCTGCTCTGGGCTGTGCGCCCCTGGGTAGGGGACTTGCCCTCCTCCAGCCTCTGATCCCTCAACTATGGATGTGGGGCCTAGCAGGTCATTGTGGGGACAGGGCTTTTCAGACAAGGAGAGGTGTTGTGATGGAACTTTTAGGACTCAACTCACGGAAAGGGAGGCTCGTTACTCCTGGGTGAGTCAGCTCTTTGCTGGGCCGTTGGTGTCGGGTCTGCCCTCTCCTGGCCGGCCCGGGCACAGCAGCGCCCGGAGGAAGAACTGCCCTTCTCTTGGAGTTACTCTGGGAAGAATGAGATTGTCCCAGAAGCATCACTAGTGGAGGCTCCACAGTGGTACCCTTCAATAGTCTTGTTTTGTTTGTCAAAAAAAAGCTGGAGTACCCTTCAATAGTTTTTAAAGCAACATGTTGAGAGGACGGTTGTGAAGGTAATGATGAAGAAGTGTCAGAGGAAGTAGTCAGAACAGGGTGACATGGAGAAGGTGGACCCAGGACCCAGGGTCCACCTCTGAAGTAGTGGCTTCTCTGTCCAGCCAAGGATGCTGGCCTTCAGCTCTGACCACTGACTGGTGCAAGAACGTGGCGGAGCCTCTGATATAAAGGGAAGTCACTGTCCCTTCCCCACACCTGAACTCTCAAGAGCTCCTGTCTTCCTTCAGGAGAAGAGGCTTCCATGAGAAAACAGCTCATGTGGAAACCTCATCTCTCTGCAAAGACAGCCCAGCCCTACAAATGGATGGCGAGAGATGCCCGTGTGTCCCCCCACAAAGGGAAGTGCATTTCTCCCAAGATCCAGACCCTCAGAATGATCACTGGCCGATTTAACCAAAGGTAGAATGGCCATCTGCCATCAAAGGGCAGAGCTGCCTGCCACTGCCCCTGACGGCCCCCAGCTGCTGTCGCTTTCTCCTCAGGACTGGTTTGGTGAGGCCCTGTTATAGTACCTCAGGCGATCCAGACAGATAACCCCAGAAAAGCTCCAGTGACATTTTTGTTTCAGCTGGTGGAGCAGAGAGGCTTCTAGAGGGAGGAATGGAGCTAGAAGATGTGGAAGAAAAACAGGAAAGATTAGACCAGAGGCGTGGGTGGATCAGGACTTGGAAGGGCCCAGGTAGCAGCAATCTGAGCTGCTGTTTGGATTGCAGCCCTGCTCAGATCATTTTGGGTGGAGCGGCCAGCGCTGGAGCTGTTTCCACCATGAGCCTAGTTTTCTCTCTCAGTGACCCTGGCAAACAAGCAAACGTGACTGTAGTCATGTTGGTGGCTCAAGGCGGAGAGCCTATTTGGTTCTCCTGGGGATGGTGTTCTCTTTGCTCCCCATCAATTTGGGGTTCCGGGAAACTGGGTCATCCCCAGCGGAGAGAGGCAGGTCCCTGCTCTGCTGACAGGCAGATGGGAAGGAGCTCAGGCAGTTCTTCTCCATCTGCTGCCCATCACCATGGAAACCAGGGAGGAAGAGGGAGGTGGGAGGAGGCAGCTCTTGCAAGGTTGTGGGCAGTTCGCTTGCTCTCGCCTTCTCCGTTAATGACCGGTCCTGGGGGATATTGCTTCTCAGAATCCATTTATCAAAAACATTTATCAGGCACTCCCTGTGTTCCAGATGCTATTCTAAGTGCTTTACAACTGTTACCTTAATGCTCCTCATGAAGTAGGTACTGCTATTTTTGGGAAACTGAGGCACAGAGATGACAAGTAGCTGCCCAAAGTCACACAGTAAGTGGCAGAGCAGGATTCAAACCCAGCAGCCTGGCACCCAGGTCTGTGTCCTAAAACACTACCATGTGCTACCTGCAACTGGACACGTGCCAGGGATGAGAAGGGCATGGAAAATGTCCTTGCTTCCTCCTCTTCACAGGGCAATGGGGGTCACCAGGGATGGCTGCCCACCTGACTCCTGAGAAGTACACAGGGGCGTTTGTCAACACTGATGAATAAAACACACTCCAGTGTCTGTCCCCACCCTCCTGGGCTCACAGACCTGTATTTGTCAGCAGGCTAAATTAGATCCTTTCATTTTCAGTAAAAAATAACTGTCACAAAAACACTAAGAGTTTATATAATGGGAGCTGGTCCCCCATAATAAGCAGGATTACGTGGGATATGAAATCTTACTCAGAATGCTCATGTAATGATGTGCCGTGCGAACACCTGGCCCACTACCTAGGCTACTCCAAAGCCACCTTTTCGCTCTGTAGCCAGGCTTATCTGGGAAGCCAAACCATGACCAATTACACCTGAGTTGTGGACATGTGGGGGTAAATAGAACACACTGAGAGATGAGCATGCAATAGGAAAAGAAGGGAATTTGTTAGATTAATGAATGTTTCTTAGAATCCTTCTAAAATCACCTGCTGTATACACACACTTTCTAATAATCAAAGCCTGTAACCACCTGCATCATCCCCTCCCCATGGAGCCCTGACAAGGGGCCAAATGCTCTAAGTCTATGGGTTGAAGCCATCTAACCCCTGCACATCTGACCCCCTGCTGTGCACCGTCAACATTTGATCTGTCTCCTTTTCTGCGTTTCCTTGACTGACTAACCCCGTCCTGGAGGATGCATTCTTCCTTGAGACCTGTTAAGGCATCCTGTCAGTTTACACTCAGTTTTCATTGGCTTAGAAGCCGGCCTATTTCTTTTAAGTGACTCTAAAGAAAAATAGGGGGTATTTCAAACATACACAAAAATGCAGAGAATAACATAATAGACATCCATACCCACCACTCAGATGGAATAGTCACAGCCTTTTTGCTTCATTCTTTTTTCTCTTGAAGAAATAAAATGTCACAAACAAGAATTGAAGTCTCCTTTGGAGCCCTTTCCAATCTCATCCTGTCTTCCTCCCCAGAAATAATCACAATTCTAAGTTGGTCTGTATCCCAGGTAACGTCCCAGTCCTCTCTATTGTTTTATTCCTAAGGTTTTACACTTGCATTTCCCTCTTCTCTATAGCCTCTGAGAACCAACATCAGGAAAGACACTACTAATACCTCTTTCCTTGGAAATGGGTGCATGCCCAACAGTTTTGGGTGGCTTTTCCTCAGCTTCCCAGACATTTTTGATGTCTAAGTTCTCCTCTGTGACCCCCACTCTCCCATTTTGTACAGGAGCGAAGGTAAGTGTAGGGTCCCCGTGTGCACGTGGGCTGAGAGCTCTGTGTTCTTGGCTGCAGGTGTCTGCTCTGTCCAGTGCTGGGGGAGTGGAGAACCTCATCCTCTTGGAGCAGGAGAAGCACCGGCCCCACGAGGTGGGCTCCGTGCAGTGGGCCGGGAGCACCTTCGGGCCCATGCAGAAGAGCCGGCTGGGGGAGCATGAGTTTGAGGCCCTCATGAGGATGCTGGACAACCTGGTGAGTCCCCTGCCATTGCCCTCTGGAGCCAGGCAGTGCAAGGCATTGGGTGGGCACGAAAAACTGCCAGCATCACAGTTGTTAAAGCCTTGTTGATTGGCAATTTGATTTAGAATTAGTGATCATTCTAATAGTAGCTGAGTTTTCTTAAAAGTGGCAGTTGCTACCCCCACTACATTGCTGTGGCTGTCATCATATCTGCAGAGTGTTCTCTATGAGAAGCAGTAATCCAGTAAAAATCAGAACACAGCTCCTCTCTTACACTGGGACTTAGTTGACAGCTCTCATGCAGTTAGTTCTGCCTTTCTTTCTAATCTCATGACTTTAATGCAGAAAGCACATAATACTAATTTCCTTATTCCTAAGCAGCTGCTTTATAACAATATCCTATTGTAATGAATGAATGAATGAGTCAATCATGTCAGAAATTTGAGTGGTATGTATATAGGAGTGGGCTGGTTCTTTAACGGATACGGAAAGTTTTAAGACATTCTTCCTTCTTGCAGGGGCTAACAATTTTGTTAATAATATGGGATATAAACAGGCAACAATTCAAGAACAAGAGGAAAGCATACGCAATGAGGAGCTAATTGCAGCAAGAGACTACAACTTCTGAGATGCTCAGAAAAGCTAACGATGAAATCTGTCTTCATAACATTTCTGTCTGATTCATTTTCCCCATCCTCACTGCTACTGCCTTGGATTGTCTTTATCATGTCAAATTCATTGTAATAATTAATAATTTTCTCCCTGCCTTAAGTTCCTTCAAATAATCTCTACCTTATTACCAGGCAGACCATGAGGGTCACTTTATAATGATGAAAAGTATAATCCACAATAAAAATACAACTCCCATTAACATTTGTGCACTGAGTAATCTATGCTTAAATAAAGTATAGATGCCTGGATGGTTTCATACAGGAATTCTTTCAGACTTTTAAGAAGCAGACAATTCTTAAGCTATTTAAACTTTCAGAGAAGAGTAAAAGAAGGATACTAAACAGTAATAATTATAACACATTCAGACCAATTTTAATTTGAATGTTGATAAAAATTCTGCATAAAAACTAGCAAATAGTATTGAGCATCACATCAGAAAAATAATACACAATAACCAAGTCAGGGCTCATTTCTAGAATTCAAGGATGGTTTAATATTATAAATCTTTTAAATCTATTTCCTATGAGTTAAAGGATAAAAACCTTTTGGTCATTTTAATATCAAAAAAATTTGATAAAAATTTAACATCAATTTATAAAAGTAAAAGCTGTTAACTGGGACAGGAAGATACTTACTTAACATGATTAAAATGATTTTCTCAAAACAAGAGCCAGTATCATGATGAAACACTAGAAGTATTTCCATTAAACTTTGAAATAAAACAACGATTTTTGCTCTTAGCACTATTATTTAATATTGTTCTGGAATAATAATGGAACTCAATCCAAGGCAGTGAGGCATAAGAATAAGAGGTATAAATATTGTAAAGAAAACAAGATTACTATTCTTTACAGATAATATGGTCATGTGCCTATGAAGTCCCAAAAAATCAACTGAAAACATATTAGAAATAATGAGGATATTTTAAGGTTGTCAAATATGAAAATATATACAAAATCAGTAATTTTTGTATCTTAACATTAACTGCTTTGAGGATATAATAATGGGAGAAAATAATCCTATTTGCAAATGCAGCAAAATCCTAAAACATTAAGCAGAACCCATTTAAAGAAAACCATAAAACTTTACCAATAGAGAACAGGTGTTATATGAGAGAAAACCTGAAATCAGTGTAGAGCTGTAATTTATTCTTGGTTAAAAAGCTTCAATAGGGCAAAAAGGTCACTTCTCCAAAATTACTCAATAAACTCAATGTAATTCTTTCAAAAATGGGAAAAAGCACCAAGAATTTAAAATGTCCTTCCATGTGAAATTCAGAATGGCTAGGAAAATACTATAAAGAGAAAAGCAATTAGGGATACTAGTTCCACCACTTGATAAAGTGTGATAAAGCTTTAGTGACTACATGGTGACTAAAACACTAGCAAAATAGACAAACAAACCAATGCAACAGCTTAGAGAATCCAAAAGTATACCCAAAATATATGAGAATTTAACACAGGATAAGCAGGCACTTTATGATATAAATCAGTGGGGAAAAGAAAGACTACCTAACCATTAGGGAAAGAAAACGGTGGCAGATTCCTACCTCGTTCCTCTCAACACGAAATATTCCTGACTTATCAAAACTTTAAACATAAAAGTGAACTCATAGAAGTATTAAAAAACATATTCATATTTTTGATGCTCTTGTGTTGGGAAAGACCTTGTCAAACATGTCAGAAAAGTCTGAAATCATGATGACAAATATTGACAGATATGATTACATTAAAAATTCAAAACTTGTATTTCTATAAACCAACCCCTCTCCATAAATAAAGCTAAAAGAAAAATTATGGGGGAAAATATTTGCAACATCTATAACAGTCAAAAGATTAATATTCTTAACGTAAAAAGAGATATTATAAATCAATGTGAAAAAGAGAAATGATAGAGAAATGGGCTGAGAACATAAACAATTTACAAAGGAAGAGATTCAAGTGGCCATTATATGTAACTGGCAATATCCCATTTTACTAGTAATCAAGCATACATGCACATACATGTATGCATAGAGACGTCACGGGAAAGATTTTTAGTGGTTGTCTCTGGGGGTGAGATTTTGCATAAAATTCACTTTTTTCCTTATGTTTTTTTATATTGCTTTGTTTTTCTGCCTGGGTCTGTATTTTCTTTATAGTCAGAAAAATATGTTAATGCCATTTTAATTTAAAAATAAAAGAAGAAAAAGACAGGGAGAGCTGAGTACTGCTCTGATGACTGCCGAGGGTCCTGAATGTGTGTTCTCACTGAGCGGCAGTCAGTGCCGACTTCGAGGGACACGGTATGGCTTAGGAGACAGGCATGCGGAGTCAGATTTGGGGGTTCCAAGAAGGAAATAGTTAAGCTTCAGGGCCGAGGAAGGGAGGAGTGACTGTTATTAAAGAATCAGATGGGAAGCTTTTAAAAATCCTGTAACCCAGGCCACGCCGTTGCCCAGTTAAATCAGCAGCTCTGAAGCAGGGCCTAGACATCAGTATTTTGTAAAGGTCCCAGGTGATTACAGTGCCCATTGGGGCTGAGGACCACTGGAGAGGACACCTGGGCCTGTGTTTGGGAAAAGAGCTCTCTCTGGTCTGCAAGGTTCTAGTGATTTTCTCAGCCCTGATCAGAGGGCTTGTTGGGGCGGAAGAAAGGATTGGAAGATCAGGAGGAGGGAACAATTCTGAAATATACCAGAAGAGTGGCAAGGCCAGGTTGTCTTACGGAGATTTGGGTTTAAACTGAGTCCTTTAAGGGAAGGGAGCAGTGAGCATGTGCACATACAGACCTTTTTCCTCCACCATAAGTGGTTCCGTTTTTGTCCTTTTTAGGGCTACAGAACAGGCTACACATACCGCCACCCCTTTGTTCAGGAGAAAACCAAACACAAAAGTGAGGTGGAGATTCCAGCCACGGTCACAGCGTTTGTGTTCGAGGAGGATGGCGCCCCGGTCCCCACACTGCGACAGCATGCCCAGAAGCAGCAGAAGGAGAAGACCCGCTGGCTCAATACGCCCAACACCTACCTGCGGGTCAACGTGGCTGACGAGGTCCAGAGGAGCATGAGCAGCCCCCGGCCCAAGACCACGGTAAGGGGGAGCCAGCACAGGCCTCTCTGGAGAGATGGGTGGGCTGCTTTTGTGGAGTTAAGCAGCTTTAAAAGGAGATCAGAACAATTTCTGCTGTGCCTTGGGTATTTCTGCTGTGCCTTGGGTACCATTTCCTCTTAGGGCTTTCTGTTGGGCATCTGGGTGGCTGCTCAGGCCACTAAGGCCCTGACTACCTCTTTCTGGTACCTCTGTGCTGAGTTTTTGGGGCTGAGGAGTAGCTTTCTCCAGAGGACAGCTGGATCGGGTCACTCCGGCAGCACACTACCCAGGAGCAGTTGGGTTCTGCTTCTTGCTCCACATCCAGAGGTGACTTCTGGGAAACTCAAGGCCTGTGTATCTGACATCTGGACTGCAGATCCAGATGCAAACCCAGGAGGGGCGGGACAGTCACTTTTATTAAGTTATCTTTTCTCCCTTTCTCCTGCACACATAGACTCTCAATTTGATTTTTCATTAACATAAAAGTAGCCAACAGCCGAAGAGAATAGCTCTTCATAAAGAAATATGAAGCCCTCCAAACTCAAATCGGGTTACCTAATACTGAAGCCCCAGATGTTGCCTGTCTGTCAAAGCTGGTCCCCAAGGCTCTGCCACTGGCTCTCCAGTGTTCTTTATGGCCAGCCCTTGGCCTGAAGGCCTTATTTGGCAGCTGGGTCATCTGTTGCCCATCCCTGCTGCCAGAGACAGGCATTGAGGAGTCCCAAGAAGAGAGAGCATCTATGTATAGGCTTGCTGACCTTCTGTGCAGGCCGGTGGGCCAGCTCTCGGGGTAGGGGGAGGACTCCTGGGGAGGATGCCTGGGCCTGCTCCTTCACCTTGCCACCCGGCCTTGTGTTTGTGCAGTGGATGAAGGCTGACGAGGTGGAGAAATCCAGCAGTGGCATGCCCATACGGATCGAAAACCCAAACCAATTCGTGCCTCTCTATACCGACCCCCAAGAAGTGCTGGAGATGAGGAACAAGGTAAGTGGGAGGTTGCTCAGCTCACTCTCCACTCCCATGGGGAGGGAGCTCAAGTCCCACAGACATGAGCTGAGCCCCCAGGATGTGCCTGATGCACCAATATCTCAGATGCCCCAGAGGACCAAGAAACTACCATGGACTGACCATGTGCCAGGCACTGTGCTAAGTGCGCTACTTAGGTAGTCCTAGGTAACTCCTTTGCACGGAGGGCACTTACTTTCCACGTTAGATATGTCTGAAAGACCTGCCCACAAATTGAGTTTTTATGAATTTTATGCCATTTTCCTTTTGGCTTATTTTGAAGATTTCAAGATCTTTATATTTATTTCTGGATCTTTGCCTGACAATTCACTCATTTATATTTTTAAAGTTACTTTAAAAACTGCAGTGGTAGCAGGCCACCTCCAATAAGCTAGATGGCTCACAGGACAGGGTTTCAGTGTGTGGCCTGGGACCCCTGCAGCACGTGCTTAAAGTTCAGATTCCTGGGTCCTTACCCCCACCAGACATTCAGATTCAACAGGTGTGGAGGAGCTCCAGGAATCTGTATTTGAAACAAATTCCTTAGGGGCTTCTTAGGAATATTAAAATTTGAATTAAGGCCTTTTGCAACAATTTGGATGGAACTGGAGACCATTGTCCTAAGTGAAGTATCTAAAGAATGGAAAAACAAATACCATGTGTACTCGCTATTAAATTGGAACTAACCGATGAGCACACACGTGCACAGAGGGAAGTGGAACTCAGTGGCAATCAAGTAGCGGGGAGGAGGGGATGAGTGAAAACCTCCCTAACGGGTTCAATGAACACTATCTGGCTGATGGGCACAATTATAGCTCCAACTTAAGCATAACAACATCAATACATGTAACCAGAAACATTTATATCCCCGTAATATTTTGAGATAATAAAAAAAGAGAAACTCAAAAAAAAATACTGCTCTTCTCACTATGATTTTCTCAAGAAGAGTTATCTATATAAAAATATATCATGTATAGTACCAAAAAAAATTTGAGAACCTCCCTCAAAGATCAACTGTGTCTCCTTTTACTCTCACCTCTACGGCACCTTCTCAGAGCTCACAGAGATCTGGTGCTTTCCATGAACTACTAATCACTCTGGAGCAGATGTGGAGACCATCTCTTGGATCGTGTTAGAATAGGAGCTGGGCTCCCACACCCTTGGGTGGCCTTCCTGCCACAGGCCATACTGGACAGCGTGTCCTCCGCCAAACTCCACCTTCCGACACTGACCAGCCAGCTCACTCTCTCTTCCCTCTCCACACAGATTCGAGAACAAAACCGACAAGACGTAAAGTCGGCGGGGCCTCAGTCCCAGCTCCTGGCGAGCGTCATCGCTGAGAAGAGCCGAAGCCCGGTACAGCAGAGGCCGCCCCTGACTGGAGGGGAAACGTGTTTGCCTGCTGGGTCTTCCGTGCCTGGGACTGGGCAGCAGGACCGCTGAGTCCTCATGCCCACCCTCCCCTGTGATCTCGGGTGCTGGTGCTCTTGCTGCAAAATGGAGGGCCACCTCGCAGGGGTGCTGTGAGGCCTGGGAGGATGATGTCTCATCGCGCCCCCTGGGCACCGGGAGGGGAGCAGCAGCCCCGCCTGCCCATGGGAGTGCTGCTGGCTTCAGTTCCTTCCAGCGTGGAGCTCTGCTTTGTCCCGTTAGCACCCCGCATGGTGGGGACTCACGGGCAGGGGGCCGGTGGCTCTCAGGTGCCCCAGGTCTGCCAGCTCTGAGTGTTTCTGACCTCTGTGCTGGGATACGGCATCATCCAGCCAGAACTCTGGGACGATGCTCGGGTACCCACAGAGAGGGGGCGTGTAGATAGGACAGGGCTCCTACAGGATGGGAAGGGGCAGTTAGTTGCCCACACAAACCCACATAGAGTTAGAAAGTATAAAGTCGTTGTTTTCGTGCTTGAGATAGAACAGTGTTTTGTCTAGTGCTTCACAAAAGGAGTGAAGTTCCGGGTCCTGGCATGTGTTTGAAAGCATTGCTTCTCATTGCAAGGTAACAATGGGCATGGCATTTGCCTTAGCAGTAAGAAGTGGGGAAATACAGGAAATGTTCCTCCCTACAGAGCAAATCGAGATGCTGTAAAAATGTCAGGTCAGGCTGCAGCCCACAGTGTGGGTGCCCGTTGGCAGGAGAAGCGTGGAAGTTGTATCGTTGCACCCACGTCCACCGCACCCACACTCAGCAAGATGAGGAGCACCAAATGTGCTCAGGGTCAAGGACAGAAATAGCCCATGATGATGGGGGGTGGTGAGAGTTCAATACAATGAGCGAAATTGTTTAAAAAAAAAGAAAAGCAACTCTGCCATTATGCCAAGTGCTCTTCTCAGAGTCCCTCTTCTGGGGTTCTCGGATGCTCCTCTGACTCCAGACTCCCTACGCTGGGCCTGCTGCTGCCTCCCTTCTGGAAGGAGCCCGTGGCCCCTCATCGGAAGACCCTGCGGGCCAGGGAAGGGAGGACTGGCAGGCTGCATTCTCCTTTGCTCCTCTGCAGCTTCAGAGCACTGCATCCCTCACGGCCAGCTTGAGGATGCTGAATTAGGAAAAGGGGCTGTGGAGTCGGAATTTTAGTCCCTGTCTTGGGCTAGAGGGGTCAGAGGATTCCTGAAGCTTACCCAAGGTCCGGCTGGTCAGCTCCGCAGAGCCAGGGGCTCCACAAAGGTGGTGAAACACAGTGATTTTGCCAATGTCCCTGAAGGGACCTGCAGTACAGGCAGGCTGAAGATCCAAGACTCAGGAACTTGGCCCCTTTGTAATTTATGACTGTGCAAAACAGGACTCACAGTTTGGATGGAGAACGCTGAAGCCGCTGTGTTTTGCATATGACTTAAAGCTGTGTGTTGTGGCTTGCACTGCTGTTGGGGGATGGGATGGGTGGGGCATTGATGGGGACTGGCTGGCATGAAGCTTGCTTGAGCCAATGCTGTGCTTGCTGGGCTCTGGCTGAGTAACTGGGCCACCAACTGTATTTGCATAGTGATGGCTTGGAAGTATCCATAGAAGGGATTGCAATAAACGTGTGTAATCCTTCTGCTTGGGAGCATCCTTTGATTTTATTTCAGGGACAGAGTGTGGACCCCCTGTATTCATCCCGGCAGTTGCAAAATCTGGGTCTGGGGGTGAGATAGCAATGGGGAGGAATGAACAACCCCTGCCCCAAGGCCCTGAGCTGTTTCCAAGGAACTGCATGCCACACTCTCCCTAGCAAGACCACTGGCAGCCACATGAGTCTGAAAGGAAGCTGGGGCCTGCTCCCCAACCGCGGCGTTCAGAGAGCAACACACACTCTGTGGTTAACTTTCAGTCTACAGAGAGCCAGCTGATGTCCAAGGGTGACGCAGATACCAAAGATGATTCAGAGGAGATGGTGCCCAACCCCTTCAGCCAACTCACTGACCAGGAGCTGGAGGAGTACAAGAAGGAGGTGGAGAGGAAGAAACTAGAACTCGATGGTAAATAACCCCGAGGCACCATTGCTTCAAAATCCCTCCTGGATGGAGGGGAGAGCTCAGGACCACCCAGTGAGGACCTTCTTGCCCCATCACCAAATACAATAATATTCTTATCACCGTAACTCTGTTAATCATAACAATGCCCCTCATCGATCTGTGCCCAACAGTTACATGGTGACTTCAGGACCTCACTAGACCTGCCCACCCGGGTGTAAAGGAATTAAGACTCCGTAGTGCTTAGCACAGTATCTGTAAATACAGCTCAGGTCAGTGAGCACCAGATAAATGTGAGCTATGATAATTTAATAGTCTTAATTATTATTTTACATCCGGTCTGGTATAATTAGGTCTGGCAATCAAAGCTATCCACTAGCTGACACCTTTATGTTTTTCTTTTTCTCACTCATTGTTTCAGAATCTTTAGTCAAACCCATGTCTCCATGTTGACTCCCAAATACTCATACTCATGATAGCTTGTATGCCCCTGTTCATGCCTTTGTGCGTTCCTGGCATGATTCCCCTTCTTGGCTTTCCTTATCCAAAGTTGACTGACACCTCAGGTTCCATGTCAAACCCCCCATGAGTTAGGAAGGCCTCCTGTTACCCTCTGCAGCCCACCCAAGGGAGCTATCGCTTCTACTTGCTTCAAGACCTCTTAGGGTCTGAGACACATAATTCAGCTTGTGGTTGTGTCCCCCGTCCAGGCTGTCATTCCCTCAGGGCAGGGTCTTCTTCCACCATGCCCCCTGCCGCAGGGCCGGCTTCTTCCTGGGCACCAAGCCAGCATAGAAAAAGCCTTGCTGGTTTGCTTGGAGTTCCAATATGCCAATGGAAAAGGTAGATAGAGAAACATGATGCTTTTTATTTCTAGGGATTGTTTGGACAGAAAACGTAAATTAGATACATAGTAAATGAGCTACATGCAAACAAATCACAGGTGTTTTTAAGGGGAGTTAGTGGTTCTTTGTGTGTCCACCTCTCACCGTTGTTGTGCTCACAACATAAAGCACGTGGCTGGTCCTCTTCAGGGACGGGACAGAGATGGGGGCCAGCCTCTGGTCTGGCTGTCCACATCGGGGGTGACATATTCTGCTGGTAGATGTTTATTGAGGAAGGGAACAACATGACTCTGACTTCTCCCATTTGCCCCCCGAGGAAGTAGGAGAAGTAAAAAAAGGCTAGGGAGCAGCTAACTTCAGCCAGAAGTTTCCTTATCAGCCTGGAGAAATGATGATTGGGTAGAAAAAAAACAATGTTTAAATGCTCTCTCTGCCCATCTCTCCTCTATTTGACCTCCATTCTAAGGTGGTTCTCTGTATTTTCAGGAGAGAAAGAAACCGCCACAGAGGAGCCTAGCTCACCTGTAAAGTCTGCCCCCGCTTCTCCCACGAAGAGCCCAGCCAAGGAGGCAGAGACGAAGAGCCCCGTGGTGTCTCCTTCCAAGTCTTCAGAGGGTGAGTGGAGCTGAGTGGGCTGGGCGGGGGGCAGGTGCAGCCACAAGGTGCCCGTGTGGAGGGAAGCGCAGGTGTGCACACTGTGGGGATCCTGCCTTCAACAGGTGTTGCCCCCCAATCCGAAAAGCTTTCCCCTTTGCTATTGCTAGGAATATGAAATAGGGTACTGAGTTTCAACTTGTTTCATTCACAAGCTGTGACAATACATCTTACAACTTAAGCCCAGTGTAAGCAATAATGAATGAATTAATGACTGACCCAGGCCTCCTCACCCCTAACTCAGATGTGGCGGGGCTGATGGGCCTTTCCAGATGCACCAGCCGGGTTCTCAGACGTCAATGTGCATAGAGACCACCTGGGTATCTTGTTAAAATACAGATTCTGACCCATTCAGTCTGGGATGGGGCCTGAGACTCTGCATTTCTCAGGTGAGACTAATGATGTCATTCTCATCCTTAACTGCATGCTGGAAAGACCTGGGGAGCTTTAACAATCCCAATGCCAGGATCCCACCCCCAGCATTTCTGCATTAAATGGTCCTAGGGGAGAGTTGAGGAGTACAGCCTGGAGTTTTAAGATCTCTGCAGGGGAATCTAAAGTGTAGTCCACATCAAGAACAGCTTCCATGCTAATTAATAACTACTAATTTTAGCAAATCAGATAGCCTCTCTGTGCCTCAGTTTCCTTGTCTATCAAACAGGGCTACTAAATGTTTTCTGTTTTTAGAGTTTTTATAGGTATAAGGGAAGTGTAGGTGAAAGCATACTTTGAAAAAGTAAAAGCATGCTTTAAATGTAAGATCTAATTATGGTTATGATTAATAGTATATGTATGATGGATAATAATACTATTATAATCCCTAGCCACCTAAATCATGAAGTGTCTTTAGTGAGCTCCTGGAATCACTCCAGGGCAAGAACACTCCTCTCCTGGGTCCCCCGGAGATCCCCACCAGAGAGGGCTGTACTGCCATCCAGAGAGCAGCAACTTGTGGCTTGTTGGAATCTTCTCCCTCCTGGGTAGAATGGCCACATATAGGGGTTTCCATAGAATCCCCCAACCTTAGAGCTCCCTCCTTAAGCAAATTGCTACCTTGAGTGCCAGCCCAGCGCTGCCAAAGGAAACCCATCTGCTTGAGGCCAGGGCCCCAAGTGGATGTCCCCCAACTGTTTGTGTTCATTGTGTCTCATCATGGTGTTGTCAACCTGTCTCCACAACGTCTTCCTTTCTCTTCCCATTTGTGCCTTCATCAAAGGAGTTTCCTCCGATTCTGAATACTTGTCTCTGTAGTAAGTATAGAGAGGCTGCTTACTAACTCACTCCAACACTTGCAATGGGGGAGGGAGGATTCTTTCAAAAGAAATATATTTCTCTGCAATTTTTTCTTTTGCAACTCACAGCCCCGCCTTTAGGAGGTTTCCTGGCTGTAAAATTCATGACCAATTCCACATGTGCTATATGTGGACTAGGCTTCTCTGTGGGGGACATGGATGTAACGCACATAGAGCACACACAGACACAAACACAAAGGGCACACATGCCCAGAAGCAACAAACCCCCAAAGTGAGTAGGCAGTGGGACCAATCTCAGGCACTCCCTGAGGGCAGAGTGCTCATGGCCCTCAAGAGTTCACCCTCAGTCCTGTTCCTAATGCACGGGTATCTCTAAGGAGCCCACAACCTCTTCTAGGGCTGTGGGCCAGAGCCTGGTTGTCCTTGGGGACCAATCACCTTATAAGGGTACACAGAGGACCTGGCCTGCTAGAGTCCATCAGGACACGTGTTCCAACTGCAGGAGGGAAGCCAGGGCTGGAGAAGAGGCTCATGGCAGGAATGGGACAAGGGGTGACAATTTCATGTCAGCTCCCAGGAGGGATAGAGGGCAGAAGGGCTATGGGATGGATGGGATGCCTGACATCATACCCACTGTAGCAGGATTCCTCATTCTCCCTCTTCAAGGGCACACTGTGGTTGAGTTGTTAGAAAAGTTAAAGCCTTCCTCAAAATACTTCCTATAGCACAAACAGAGCTCGGGAGCATGGCTGTACTGGAGCAGACCCTGTATGATGAGAGCACGAGTTGTAGTTGTGTGGGGTGACTGGTGTGACTCTGTAGCCAGGTTGCTTAATGGCTTGCCCAGCTCCTTAGGGCAGACGGGGCTAACCAACCAGGCAGCATTTGAACTTTCATATTTAGCTCACCTACCAGATCAGGGACAGCTTTTCCAACCATTTGTCTCTATGCCCTCAAATCCTCTTGTGCTGATTCATCTCAATGTCACTCCTCATTCGTCTCTGTGACTTCTACCCTGGCCATCAGAGAGAGCCTTTGCATCTGGCTATCTGTGCCAGTTCCTTCTCTTTGATTACCTCCTACCACCTACCCTGGCCCTGCTGACTCCATCCGCCAGGGAACCCTCATGGGAACTGGCTACACCTGCAAAAAAATAGCCCTGTGTTTGATATCAGACAGTCTGCTCTGCCACTAAGCTAGTCATCTCAAATAAGTCGCTTAAAAACACTGCAGAATATAGGAATAACACAAATCCTTGCCCTTCTTAATTCACATCATTGTTGTCAGGATAAAATGAGCTACTGAATATAAAAGTAATGTGTTTACATTAATTAGTTCTTATAACATACCAGGTTCTCCAAATTGTAAGAGCTATATACACCACTTGACATTTTAAGCCACTAAGTTTTAGGGTGGTTTGTTATGCAGCAATAGATAATTATTAAATCATGAGGTATAAGAAGAACTTAGTTTTATGGAAATCAGTTCTCCTGTGGATTGACTAGAGTTGACTGGGCTTAGCTGGATGGTTCTTCCGCTCTGTGTGATGTCAGCAGGGGCTGCAGTCAGCTGGGAGCTTGACTAAGCTGGAACTTCCAAGATGGTGTACTCACATGTCTGGTGCCTTGGCAGGAGCAGCTAGAAGACTGGGCTCAGCTGGGACACTGGAATGGCTGGGTCTCTCTGTCTCTCTCCATGTGGTTTCAGAACCCCTCCAGGTGTTACCATCATGATAGTTGGCCTTTATACCTGGTGGTCTAGGGCTCCCAAAACTTTAAAAACAGAAGTTTCTGTGCCTTCTTAAGTCTTTGGCCTGGGGCTGACTCAGTAGCACTTCGTTTGCACTCTTTTGGTTGTGGCAAGCTATGGGGCCAGCCCAGATTCAGTGTGGGTGGGGACTACACAAGCACATGAATCCTGGTGCTGTTGCCCATTGGGACCATGTTTGCATACTGGCTATACCACATACAAAAAGTATATTTGGGTGCTCAGTTGAACATTTATGTCCCAACCATGGTAAGTGGATGGGAGTTACAGAGTGTCTGCTGCATCTATTTACGAGAAATTCTACTTTCTTTCCTATTATTGGTGCTATCTCGTCCTTGGGGGAGGTAAAGGTGGGAGGAGATATATCATTTTAAACCCGTATTTCTCAGTGTGTGGCCAGTGGGCCTTTTGTATCAGAATTACATGGGGATTTGTTAAAAAAAACATATCTGTTGGCCCACCCTCTGTTTCAAAGTCTATTGTGTGGATGCAACTAGGAAGCTACATTTTTGCAAGCTTCCTGGGTGATTGTTTTGAGACACTGATGTTTGAGATTTTAAACCCACACAGAAACTGTCACAGACCTCTCTGCATGGCCACGTATGATCAGCCATGAGGCAGTTCTACTGCCTGTTCTACTGCTCTACAGAGCAGTTCTACTGCTCTGTTACTGAGCACCCTATGGACATTTTTGACTGTTGCTGCATGAGCACCCATGTGTCAGCATAGATCACAGATTCTTTTGAAGTCTTCAATGAATCTTTCTCTGGCTTCTCTGTGTAACAGTCAGTATAGAGCTGCCTTTTCAACAGGGAAGTGAAAGCAGTACATGGCAGTGAGTAATTCTCCATGCATTTGGTATATAGGTCATGATCAATCTGGTTGACCTTGTGTTCAGAAATGAGTTGGCAAATCTTGTGTGAGGCAAATCTTCCCCCATTGATGTCCCCCTTGCTGCAAAGAAAGGGCCTCTATAAGCTGTGGGGCTGTGGCTAGAGGTCATGGGTTTGACCCTGAGTGGACCAGGTTCAGCAGGCCAGGGGAGGAAAGGTACCCTTGCTCCTTCGGTAAGGCAAGGTCCATGTTCCTTCTCCATGTCCTCACCCTACTGCACTAACATAGAAGAGCCCAGCCGCTGAGTTGAAGCAAGGCATCCTCTGTTGAACCTTCATCTGGCCTTACTTGGCAAAATTCAGCAGCAGTAAACATGGCTTGAACATGTTGTTACTGAAATGGGTGGTGGTTGTCAGAGAAATAAAGGGCAGAGTTTCTGTTCTGAACAGTCTACTTAGGTGATGAATGGATGCTTAAAAGAAAAAAGATAAATGACACATGCAAGTGTAAAATGAATATATGAGCAGTAGGTTTAGCAGAGGGAAAGATCATTGTCCAATGTCAGAGGAGGCTGCACAAATAAAGTGTGGCTTGAACCAGACTTTGGGGAGATACATACTTGGACTGGCAGACAGCAGTGGAATGGGCTGTCCAGGGGTGGTGGCCAGGAAGCTGGGGGAGTGGGTGTTTCTGGAAGGTATAATTTCTGTGTTAAGTTTTTCCAGAGAACCAATAGGATATATGGAGAGAGATAGGAGGAGATTTATTAGGGGAATTGCCTCATGTGATTATGGAGGCTGAGAAGTTCCACAATATGCTGTCTGCAAGCTGGAGAACAGGGACATCAGTGGTATAATTCAGTCCAGTCTAAGTGCCTGAGAACTAGGAGCTCCAGCATCTGAGGGCAGAAGAAGCTGGATGTTCCATTTCAAGAAGAGAGAAAGAATTCACCCTTCCTCCACCATTTTGTTCTATTTGAACTGGCCCTCGATGAACTGAATGGTGCCTGACCACTTTGGTGAGGGTGGATCTTCTTTACTCAGTCTACTGATTCACATGCTAATCTCTTCCCCAAATCCCTCACAGACATACAGAAATGTTTTACCAGCTATCTGGGCATCCATTAACCCAGTCAAGTTGACACATAAAATTAACCATCCACAGGGACATTGGTGGCCAAGAGACAACCAGTGGTTGGAGGCTGTGGAATAGTGAGAAGTCAAGTTGGAGAAGCAGAGTGTCCACACAAGCTCTGTAACTCCCTGGGAAGCCCTACTTCCTCCTCTGGCCTCTGGAAGCCTTTCAGCTCTTTGTATCTCAACCCACAGGGGTTTGGCTGTGGACCTTGCTCCCAATCACCTGCTCTCCAGATGCCTACTCTCCCTCCAAGCTTACTGATCACCATGCTTGGACACAGCCCTTCATTTTCCAGCCTCTCCCACTCCACTCAGTGCCACACTATTCCTTATTCCCAGAGCACCATGTGCCCCTCTCAGGAGACAAAGCCAGTGGTTCCTACAGGATGCTGGAAGCCAAGCTTCCGTCTGCCCCTAGTTCCTGGGGCCCCTCCCAGCCCAGCCTCAACCTAACTATTAACAGAGGAGGAGTCTAGGCTCTCAGAGCTAGTCCTTGACACTGTTCAAGGCCCCAGTACATGTTCACTTCTGGAGCCTTCCCCATTGCCCCTTCTCTTGGCCAGTAGAACCTTCAAGCAGTCTCTGATGAGGGAGTGGGGACCTCAGTTTGGAACCTGGCTCCTCCAAGCCCTACTTTCCACTTGTCATGACCCCACAGACTGTTCACGATGTGGGAGCTCTCTGAGGTCATGGTGGATGCACTGGTGTGGCCCTCGTTTTCTACATGGTGAGAACCTTGAGTGTCACTCTCCTAAACCAAGACACACACCAGGGGCTGAGACTGTGGATGAGGTTGACAGCAAGGCAGGAATGGACAAAGGGACATGGGAGAAGAGTGCCATTGGAGTGAGGATCCTCATCACCACCAGGCAAGAGATGCCACCCAGACAGAAAGCGGGAACCCCTCTTCTCTTCAGTTGTGTTTGTGGATATCTTGGAGGGAGAACACTGAGGGGCAAGCTTGAGTATATGTCATCCCAGTGAAGGGCCTGCAGTGAGGGTCTGGGTGGAAGTTGCAGGACCCTGGGGTCACAAGAGCCCAGGAAGATGAGAAAGGACCAGGCAGCAGGCAGAAAGACAGAGGCCAGCTCCCTGGGCTGGTGTTTTTTACATGGATGGATCCAGTTCAGTGTAGAAGGCTCAGGCTGGGATAGATGAGAAAGAAGATGAGGTGATGGCATTGGCGTGGTTGGAATCAGCCCATTCGCACATTCATTCATTTGTTCATGCCTTCAACCATTCATGGATTCCACGAATATCTTCTGAGTACTTTCTATGAACTAGTTACACAGATAATTAGACACAGTCTAATTTATTTCAGTTTAGAGAGGGGAGGGGATAGGCATAAGAAAATAAGTGCTAGTTTTGAAGTTGCTGTGTTGAAAGTTTACATAGTGGAGGCAGAAAGGAAGGACTGATAAATTCTACCTGGCACTAGAATGAGAGCCAAGAAAAACTTTAAGGAAGAGGTAACATTCGAGGAGATTTATTGTGTGGGGTAAAGGTTGGGGACACAGAGAGGAGACAGAAGGGCCTTCCAGACAGAGGGAGACAGGCTGGGGTGCTGAGAGTGGGGTGTGTGTGTGCAGGGACTAGAAGGCTGATGGGGCAAATAGCTGGTAGAGTAGGAAGAGGACAAGGGACAGATTCAGTTGTGTCCCGACTGGTTAATGGCATTCAAGAGTACTGCCAGGTGACAGCCCCAGGAGGACGTGGTAGGCAAGGGGATTGGAGTAAGGGCTGTAGGAGTTGAGGAAGTGGGAAAACTTGGTAGCTGGACAATGACAGGACAGGGACTGGGCAACGGGAAGAGTGGGAACCAGTGGCCAAAGTCTTTGGTTCTCAGGGGGAGCTGGTGCTCAGAGTAGTCAGGAGAGGACTCTGACTTACACAGCCAGTGGGGGAAGTTGCAAAAGACCTCGTTATAGGGAGACCTTGCCCAAGTAGTTAAACTTTTCCATTCTAACTGTCCCCAAGTAACTCCGCCTGCCATGCTCTGTGGAACCATAGTTTTCCCCACACTTTACCTATAAAGACCCCTAGGCTTTTCCTTTACCCACTCTTTCGAGAACACTGGTTATTCCTCCCCCATTACCCACATTCCCATATAGGGGAGAGTGCTGGGGTTCCTTCTTATGATGTAGCAACACACACACCTGCCACACCCATCTGCCCACTGCACACACGCACACACGCTCAGTCATGTGCACCCACTCTCATACCACTCATGCTCACATTCACTTGCACACCACACATATGCACACATGCACACTCACACACATATGCACACTCACATGCACACTCACATGCTCACACACAGCCCCCTCATTCACACACAAGCCCCCACACACTCACACTTCTTTCAGTTCGTGTGGTGAAAAGGACACTGGCCTGCGAGTCAGTACACTGAGGTCTACCCAGTGTTTTCCTGTTGAGCTCAGTCTTCCTAGCTGCAAAATGGGAGGAGTGAGCCAGATGATCTTTATGTTGCTTTATACTTCTAAACAGGTTCCCCTCCCTCCCAGCCAGGCATTTCAAAGCTTGTGTGGAAGCAGGATGGGAGGAGATGGGGGGAGGGGAGCAAGGGTGGCAGGAGGGGTTAGTTTATGGGGTCTGAGCAGGTCTGGCCTTGAACGTGGCGGCAATCCCAACAGACTCCCTGAGTGAATGAAGACCTGGGGGCCCTGGCGGCCACTAGAATGGGCTGACCAGGGGTCTTCCCCTCTGGGCTAACACTTGTGTCTTGGAAACGCGGTCCGTGTCACTCAGGGAATTCCATTCTCCCTCTGCCTTCGCCTCTGCCTGCTGGGAAGATAATCTCCATCTTTGCCAAAGTTCCTCACTGGTGTAGAAAATGAAATGGGTATGAAAACATGGAATTTCCGTCTTTTTATTGGTGAAGCTGAACCAGTTACAGCAATCCTTAGATGCCTCCACTGAGGCGTACGTGACACGCTCCCCACTTCCAACAGCCTCTCTCCTCCCCTGTGTCTGTTCCCTCCCTCCTGCCTAGAAAAGTTCTGAGCTGGTCCCCAGCTGGGCCCCCTGCCATGTTCAGACATCAATATCTATTTAAATTTGTAGACAAGAGCCCAGAGACCCCGCCCTGCCCAGGGCATGTTCCCAGGACTGGCCTTGCTTTACAGAATTGCCTAGAAATGGTTCTGTTAGCCTCAGGTGGAAGCGCTCACCTGAATGAAATCTTACTGGTCATGTCTTTTGATCTTTTTCTAGAAGGTGCTAAGAAGACAGAAACAAGCAAAGCCGCCACAGAGCCCGAAACGACCCAGCCGGAGGGGGTGGTGGTCAACGGGAGGGAGGAGGAGCAGACCGCAGAGGAAATCCTCAGCAAAGGCTTGAGCCAGATGACCACCAATGCCGACACTGACGTCGATGCCTCTAAGGACAAAACCGAGTCGGTCACCAGCGGTCCCATGTCCCCAGAGGGCTCACCCTCCAAGTCTCCCTCAAAGAAGAAAAAGAAATTCCGAACCCCCTCCTTCCTGAAAAAGAGCAAAAAGAAGGAAAAAGTGGAGTCCTGATGCGTGACACCCTTGGGCTCCCTTCTGCCTCCTCTCTCTCCTCCCTGTCCCTTCCTTCTCCCATCTCTGTCCCTGGAAGCACAGGGCCAAGGAGGGATAGACTAGGACCCTGGATCACTCAGAGGGGGGACTTAAGAGATAGCCCAACCAACCCCTCACTTTATAATCGCCCCAGAGACATCAGGTGACTTGCCCAAGGTCACACGGCTAGTTAGCGGCAGAGCCTGCGCTGGAATTCAGGTCTCCTGACCTCCAGTCCAGTGCTCCCTCTACTACACAACACTGCCTAGTCGTGGGCCGCCTGCTTAGGATGCTGCCCACCAATCTGAGCCTGGAGCGAGAAGGCCAGAAATGGGCTGTGAGCTCTCCCAGGCTCAGGCTGAATCAGACAGGTCGAGGCCTCCCCTGAGTAAGGTCCATTTCTTCCCGGGAATCCAATCTCCCGTGGATGGAGCTATCTCCACATTTAGAAATCTCTTCTCTTTTCCTTTTCAGGTCCCTGCCCTATTGCTCAAAGTAACCAGACAAATTAACCCACCCCCTGCAACAGAAATTAATCTTTGTTCCCAAGGGCTGATGGCTTAGCTTGTACTTCCCCAAACACTGACCCTTAGCTTTCTTCATGGAACCTCTTGAATGATGAGTGGAAGGGCTGTAAGAGGTGGCAGACATAGGGCAAGCCTAGGAAGCCTGGGGCTGGGGATGGTTTAATCAAAATAAGAAGCCAGGAACTTGACCCATCTGAATCATGCATCTCAGGCGCTTCAAAACGAAAACCAAATTTAGCATAGGAAAAGGTTGTCTCACACTCAGGGCAGAAATTTGGGGAAATTTTAATCCCGATAGCCTTGGGTTGTACAAGGAGGATCAAAACAGCACAGGAAACATTATGACTTTCTAGCTTTGCATGACACACGGAGCAATGTGCTGTACCTGCCTCAGTCCTGTCCCACAGTCAGGTGTCCCCTGACCCTCCCTCAAACCCAGAAGCACTTGCTCACAGACCGAAACTGGCATTTTACCCTTGGCACCTTGACCTTGGCTCCTTCGGGATTCCATCTCTGAGTTACTCTGGGTCCAGCAGGGGAGAATCAGACATGAGCCCTTCAGGATTAATCCTCTTGGACCAACTCTCAGAGAAATGCTTGGGTGTCCCCAGCCGTGTCACCATCTGTCCATCCTGGGTGTGGTAATTGCCATGGCTATTGTTTTAAATGCCAACACTGTCTTTTGGTATTCATCCATGGGGCATTGATTAATGAACATTGTTGGCTCCTAAAAATTAGACAATCCATTCTCTTTAAAGCACAGTGTCTTCAAAGGATATTTTTCCTCTTGTCCTGATTATTGTAAAAATATTTTTGGAAGTCATAAGTCATAGTTTTTCATATTCGAGCACTTACCATCTATAGACACTGTGCAGGCTTCACATACACCATATCCTTTAATCCTTTAATCCTTACCATAATCCTGTGAGGTGTGTGAAATCATTCCCATTTTACAAGTGAGGAAACTGAACCCCCAAAAGGACAATTGACTTGCCTCATATGATTTGGGTAGAAAGATCTGGAGCCTGGATTTGAGTGCAGGTTGGTCTGAGTCCATAGCTCTTGCTCTTAACAGCTATGGTGAATGGTCAACTTTAATCCTCAGCGGTGGTGGTTTTAGTCCAGGACTTATTGCTATGACTGGTTTCCATTGCACAGTAGATTTGAAGTGAAGGTGGGGAGCTACCTGTGTCCACCCTCATCAGAGCACGTGCAGTCCCTGGATAGCATGGCTGTAGCAGTGCTAGTGTGCTCCTCTGACAAAGGAGGGGCAAGAGCCTTCCGGTTGGGGCAGGAAATACTATCCATGGTTGCTACTTCTTGAATAGGAAGGAAACTGACATAGGACCAAGGTAAACCCAGGACTGTGTCTCTCTAGTGCAGATTCGTAACTGCTCCCTCAGGCCCCCTCTCGCTGTTCTGCTTCCTGATTGGGTTAACCCAATGATCAGGGTCACCAATGCCTCAGAAAAATCGATCATGTGTGAAATGCCTTTAAAAGCCAATCATTTGATGCCTTCTTTTAAAAAATAGATTTCACGTTTATTCATTCTTTCACAGTATTTGTTAAGCATCCGCTAAGCATCAGGCATGATGCTGGCATTAAAAGAAAGCAATTGGTGTGACTAGAGTAATAAGTGGCAAACAATGCTGGGAGAAGGGTGGGCATGACCTCTGGTGCAGCCTGTTGTGTGTGAGTGGTTGTAGTTTGGAGATGATGTTGATTGACTCTGCCTTCAACAATGTCTCTTTGTTCTCTTTACAACAGTGAGGCCTCACTTGGGTGAGCATGCTGGGGTCCTGCTGGAGCGTCATCCTTGCAGTTTATGCCACGGCTGCAGCTCCTGCTCATCAGTGGTTCATTCCTCATGCATTCAAAAAACACACTTTGAGCTTGCGCTCAAGGACCAGGCACGAGGGTAGGCGTAGTTCCTGCTCTCAAGAAGTTCATGAGCATAGGAGGCATGCAGACAAATTGCAAAACAGGCAAGAGTACCGACGTGGCATAAGGAAGCAATGATGAACTATTTTGGGGGCCAGAGAAACCTTCCTGAAAGGAGCCATGGCTGTTAGCTTTTAAAACAAAGAGGAATGTTCCAGGACAACAAAAGGGTTGGCAGGGCATTCCGTGATGAGGGAGGAACATGTGCAAAGGCATGAAAGCATGACATGCCATGGTGGGCTCCACTGGAAAACACAGCATTGCCAGAGCACGAGGTGTAAGGCAGGGGGAGGGGTTCACTGCACAGGCAGATAGGGCTGGATCCTAAGAAACCTGTAGAAGGTGTAGAGGAGCTAGACTTAGCCTGGAAGGGCTTTGGAGCCACTGAGGGCTTTAAATCAGGGTAGTGTCATGATTAGACTTGCTTTGTAGGAAAATCCTTTTGGTGGCTGAGTGGAGAATGGACTGGAGGGGCAGAGGGTGGCGGCGTGGAAGCTATGATGAGGCCTTTCTGAAACGTCGGTACTGCACATGGTGGATGGCCTGCCTCACTCTACGTTTTCCTCTATAGCAAATAGTGAGTTTCCAGCACAAAATTCATTTCCATGAAATTCTTTGGATAAAGCATCTTAAGAGATTTTTGACAAGGAGAAGGAAATATTCAAAGAGCTAATGTTTCTGATTCTATTTTGTCTTGGTTTAGAGTTGCTGGGAGAGCAGTTGAGTCATTCTGCCAGTGTCTCCCTTCCCTGTACACGGAGAGTGTGGCACACTGAGCTCCAGGCTGAGGATGTGCACTGAATGCTGGAGAAACAGACACGTGGTCCAAACAAAACCACAGGTTTTTAGGATGACAGGAAAGGGCATTTTCTTTGGCTCTGGATAAAAGTTGGCTGAAAGTGTTGACCCATATCTGACTGGAGTGAAATATATTCGAGAGCTCAGAACTGGGAGGCAAGATGTTCATTTCCAGTTGAGCCACTGTGCTTGGATATTTCCAAGAAAAGAGATAAAATTTGAGCAAACCTGCTGCACTGTGGCTAGCTGAGCTGGGTGTGGAGAGTTGTCTGAGCTTATTTCCATCAGCAGGCAGGAGGAGGGGAGGGGAGGAAGGAATAGATGGTTACAGAGAGACAGACTCGGCTCATTGACTCTTTGTGCCCGGGTGGCCGCACCCAGTCGTGGTGGATGGGATGGGAGAACCATCCATTCCACGTGACTTTTCCCCAAACTGCACAAAGTGCTGCTAAGAGACACACCTCCGCCCAAGTCTGGGCTTCATAAGAGCCTCCTGGCCTATAGTGACCCAAGTAACTGTCCTGTTTCAGCCAGTCAGCTCGTCACCTGTCTTATAACTAAAGTGAGGTTCTTCCTTTGTGAACAGATAGGTTCTTCTCAAAGGACTTGGGGGGCTTTGGATGATGAGGAGCAGTCAGTTCTTGCAGTGAAAGCACTGCCCCGTGCCACTGATTCACGTGGACTGAGCCTTGAATCCCGTCACCCATGGATAACCTGCCGCTCACTCCTGGTGACAAGGCAAGACCGTCATTCAGATGTTGCTCGGCACTGCCGTAATAGAGGGCTACCACTCTTGTCAACGTGGGGAGAAGTGCTATTATTCCACTTCTTTGGTTGCTGTGGATTTGAAAGAACTATTTGTCCAGCAGCATGATTCACTTCTGAAAGTCTAAGAATAAATTTCGATGATGGTATATATAGGGATACATAGACACACAGCCCACCGTAGGCCTGTATGCCATGTTTTTTCATGAGTGTGAATTTCCTGTTCTAGCTCCAGGCCAAGAGTAATCAGTTTTTGACTGTCGAACGAATGAGAGAACTTTCAGCCCCTTACTCATTTTACACATCTTGAGTTGGTCGGCACAGTCGCAGTGGACTCTGGGGGTAGAGGAAACGAGTCTTCTTACATCCTCTCATAACCTGAGCCCAACTGAACTTTCTGGGACCGTGACAACATTCAGACAGTCTGAGAAGAAATGAGGGAAAGGATACAATCTATGCTTTCCACTCCCACAGAAAGGACCGGGTGCCCACAGTTCCAAACTCAAGGGGGCGTCATATCATTTGTTCCACGTCTGCTCGGAAAGGGATAATTTAATGCAAGAAGTAAGAGGCCTGAAGTGACTTTAGGCTCATGAAATATCTTCATTGGTTATCCACACACATTTCCACTTGCACCGCCATATGAAAAAGCATACACGGTAGTGCAGTGATTTCCCAAAGGCTGTCTAGCCAACCTGTCTGTTTGGATGTGGCACACGTTTTGTCAGAAATGAGAGACCACACGTAGAGCTCGGTCACCAAGGCAGGCCCAACACTTTTGCCTCTCACGGTGAGAAGCCACAGTCAGCGGGAAGCAGGGTGGGGATTTCAGGTGGGGTGTCCTTTAGTGGACAAAGCCCTTTTCACCATTTTACATAGACAGGTCCCTTGAGAATGTAGGGACAGTTCTTCTTAGGAACAGTTAGGAAGAATCTCCAGTTGGGAGTGTTCTTTCTTAAAAATATAGAAATAACGGTTTGCAGGGGTTCACACTTAGGTGGAGTAGGTTTGGCCAGGTTGATGTGTGGTGCCACTTGCCTTCAAGATTTTTCCCAAAGCTGGGTCATCGCTGTGAGAAACTGGAGATGGAGGAGAAACAATCACTGCTGATGGAGGGGAGGGGCGCAGGAATGGCTGGAGTCCGAGCGCCAGTGCGAGAAGGTACTGGTAGCTTCCCTAGCAGGCAGGTCCTCAGCCTCTTTCCTCACTCTCGGTTTCCCAAGAGTCAGAATCAGCCCAGCTGTGATGTGGCAAATCCCTTATCTCTGGGGAGTGTAAAGAGTTTACTTGCAAGAGTTTGGGAGTGAGGAGGGAGAATAACTGTAGAAAGACCCTAAACTCCTCCCCCAGCAAATCATCTTGTATAACATTTAAAAGCCCAAAGTCCAGATCTTGTCTTTTAAAATGAATCAGAAGGAGGATGACAGCTGGACCTGGGACAGAGCAGTCACACTTGAAAAACATCACAGCCCCTTATAAAATGGGAATATATTTCAGGGAACCCCAGCCCCCACATTTCAACTCCACTTTATGCCTGTTGGTCCTGTTTTGTGGGTGAGGACTGCCCCACCTTTAAATTCCTGCAATCCGTGTTACAAGCACCCGTCCTGGGAAGGGGTGAATGGGGGAGAACATACGGTCCAGAGCTGAGCTTGCCTGGCCGGGGTGCGGGGTAGCAGGAGCCCAGTCTAGATAGAGAGTGCGGTATTCGCTAGAGCTACGGATGGTTTCAGTGAAGTGTCTGTGTGTGACGATTGTCCTGCGAGAGTACTACTTGCTGTCTTCCCTTGTACATACATTGTCCGTGTTTGGCTTTTCCTAGTATTGTGAGGTTTCAAATAGGGGTTCCATGTAAATACTCTTTCTGCTACTGAAATGCCGCCCCCTGGATTACGCATCACCCCCACAAATGGTTTTGCCTTTCTCTACGCTGACACTTTTTGAGCCACTGACATGTAGATTGATGGTTAGTTCCTTGGGCTTTTATTTTGCAATTTTATATATATACACATATATGATATATATATTTATGGGTTGGTTTTGTATAGTTTTCTGTTTGAATCTCTGAGCACCAAAGCTGCCCTTTGATTTTCACGAGAACTTTCCAAAGCCACTTCCTGAGCCCTTTTGCTGCTTTGGTGTCTGACTGTGTTGCCGGGGTGGTATCTCTGCCTGTGGATTTCTGTATGTACGTGCTGTTATCTCACCTGCAGATATTGCCCTAGTAAATCTGACGTGCTTGGCTTCCCGCTGTGTGTGACCCGTCTCTGTCGATTCCTCAGATCTCCTGGCTCCCAGGGGAGCAGAAGTCAGAACAGTGGGGCCCATTTATTGGAAACACTGACCACACAGGAAACTTTTACTGTTGAGACCCTTTCTCCCCTGTGGAAAGCTGAACATGTGTATAACTGAGTTCTGACTTGGGAAGGGAGATAATAAAAGCCCATAACCCTCTGGGAAAGAAAAAGCCATGTGGATTTGAAAACAGTTCTGTGGAGGAAGAAGGATTTATGTGGGTTGGGACTTGAGCGGGGGGAGGCTTGTGAAGACAAACAGGAGGACACAGCCCTGCAGGGAAGCGGCAGCGGCAGCTGTGTGGCTGGAGTGGAAAGGGTGTCAGCCCAGAACCAGAGGGCTGCAGAGATTGAAGAAGTCACCCCAAAAGGAGACAGAGGGATGGAGAAACTAGGTGGGGAGAAGGAAGAGAGGCGAGGGAAGAGCCCATGTGGTCCTCCCGGTCTTGTTTACCCAAACACCACCATGCGGGCTCAGTACTGGCTGAGCGTCCACACACATGTGCTAGGTGCTAAGTGTCTCATGCACCTCTTCATCGAATCCCCATAAATCCCAGAGGCTGGTTCCATTATTACCATCCACTTTACAGATGAGGAAGCAGGCTCTGAAATAAGGACCCTGCTCACTGCCGAGTGTCCTGAGCACAAAACCAGTCCTGGGCATCACTCCCAGGCCTGCTGCTTTGGGTAGATTTGTTTCTCACAGGCTGCCTATGTCCAAGAGCAGAGCCCACCTTCCTCCTCTCGCACCCAGGCATCCCGAAGCTCCTACAGGCTCCTGCAAGCCTAACAACAAAGAACTCAGGCCGTCACCTGCCCCAAAGCCATCAGTTTCTCCTCTGTTGACGTCACCAAGGAAGCCAGCTGTGAGGAACACGACTTCTCTGTACTCTCACAGCCACGTGCACTGACCAGGTCAAGGACAATAGTCACTGTGCTGACGCCATTGCATAATAAAGCTTGCTGCGGTTTGAGATGGTGATGCTAACCCGCAAATTGAGTTCTTTCTCCTCCTGAATTCCCACTGTGGTGACTAAATGGATGCAAACATGGGAATGGAGTGCCCTCTGTCTGCCAGAAATGTTAAGAAATTTCTCCGGAGTATGTACCCTAGTTCCCCGTTAACCGCTGGGGATAAGTTCCAAGACCGCAGTAGATGCCTGAAACCATGGATAGTGCTGAACACTGTATATACATATATACCTATGATGAAGTTTAATCTATAAATTAAGAACAGTAAGAGATTAACAATAATTAACAATAAAATAGAACAATTATAACAATATACTGTAATAAAAGCACAATAAGGGTTACTTGAACACAAGCACAGCGATACTTTGACAGTGGTTCTGATAACTGAGATGGCCATGAAGTGACTAAAGGGCGGGCAGCATCTATAGCGTGGGTATGCTGGACAAAGGCGTGATTCACGTCCCAGGCAGGATGGAGGTGGATGAAGCAGAATGGCAAGAGATTTCATCACGCTACTCAGAACAACACACAATTTAAGACTGAATTATATCTGGAATTTTCCATTTAATATTTCGGACCCCAGTTGGCCACAGGTTACTTAAACCACAGGAAGTGAAACCGTGGGTAAGGGAGGACTACTGAGGTGCAGGAGAGGAGAGACTGACGCTAGGGCCAACCAGCCCACAAGTCACTGCACGTGAAAGGGGAGTCTGGCTGGAAAGGAAGCGGAAGGGACTCCTGGTGGAGACAGCTGCCACTTGGAGACAGCGATAGGGTGGCAGAGACAGGGTTGGGGGACCCTGGGAAAATGAGGGGGCACTCCCGGTCTCAAGAACAGTGAACAAAGTGTTAGGGTTCACACTGCCAGGACCCTGTTTGCAAGATCTAAGTAATGAGGAATGGGGGAAGGTAGGGGATGCTTCAGCACCGGAATCCTGACAGGGTCAGAGCAGGGCGCCATGGCCCCAGCTCATCCTGGCTACCTGCATAAACATGAAAAAGGGAACTTTCGCCAAGTTATTGGGGATTCCATCACTACCAAGCAAGATAACCAGATCTCTAATCTGGCAAAATGTCACCATAAGAAATAGAAATCTTTTGATTTCTCTTCTTTTGGGCCTTTGCACAGACGGCCACACATTGTTGATGGGAACCAACTCTAATCTGGACAGAGATCTTACTCTGTCAAAGAGCAAGCATGCAGAAAAGCAATGTGATAACAATTTGGTAATTTAAAAGAAGACTAACCTCAGAACTAGAACACATTGTTCTCCATGACACTGAGTTACTGCAAGAAGCAGGAGAAAGGTTAAGAAAATCTCTATTAATATTACATTTATCAGAAAAAATCAGCCAGTCATAAAAAGGGAGCAATTTAAGTCAGGAAAACATTTTTTAATGGTGAAAACACCACCATATATAGAAACGAGACATCGGCCACCAACAGCAGGTTGAATATTATTGATCATGAATGAGAACATAAATCTATGTTTAGACATGTAAGGATCCCAAGTCCACCACTTGAAAAAAATTAATGGGTCATGTATCCAGTTGGTTGGAAAATTAATATAAGTAAATAACTCAAGAATGAGAAGGACATGAGACTAAAGGTAGGTAGCAATGAAACCAAATTTATAGCTAAGTCTAATTTTTCATTGATAATTTAACAAACAATGCAAATGTTGATATCAGCATATATTTATTGGAATATATTATACAAATTTGGAGCAGCAGGGATGTAAACATACTAAAACTCTCATTATTGGAAAAAGGGACTGAATAGATCATTTCATTTTTTAAGTTGTTAAATTACTGGTTGAATTACATATAAAATTCTTATATTGGTCAGTTTAGGTTGCTATAACAAATTGCCATAGACGAGGTGGCTTAAACAACAAACATTTGTTTCTTACAGCTCTGGAGACTGGAAGTCCAAGGTCAGGATGCCAGTGTGGCCAGGTTCTGCAGAGGGCCCTCTTCCAGGTTGCAGACTTCTGACTTCTTGTATCCCCACATAGTGGAAAGATAGCAAGAGTGTTCTTGCTATCTTCTACACGGGCACTAATCCCATTCATGAGGGCTCCACCCTCATCAACTCATCCTCCCAAAGGTCCTACCTCCTAATACGATCACATTGGGGGTTAGGATTTCCACCTGTGAATTTGGGGAGAACAGAAACATTGGGTCCATAACAGTTGTGAACTTAGAGATGATCTATAAAAATGTAAAGATAATCTTCATTAAAAGGCTGTATAGCTTCCAAATCATTAAAGAGAAAAATAACAATAGGAATCTGCTAAAATGGAGTAACAGAGACCAAATTTACCATTCTGTCCCGAATAACCAAAAAGTGGTTAAAATATATGAAACAATGATCTTCAAAACACACCCAGCAATGAAAGACAGTGATCTCAGAGAGATAGAAATACATGAAGTAAACTCTATGACTGTCCCCATTTATTGCCTTAAGAGAATTTCTAGGCCATGGTGCAGGGAGGGTGAACCTAGGCAGAGCCTGGGAAACGCTCTTAGTTAAGGACATGGAGCTGAGAGTCCTGAGAGACCAAGGTAGCTTGAGTTTTCAGGATAGAGTACTGGAGAGACTACACATAGATACAGTTCTGGAGATATGCAAATGGTCCCTCTTGAGTATTCAACTGCCTACCAATCAGCATATATACCTGAGAAAACTACCCAAGACCAAGAAAAAACTACCCAAAAGAATTAGAAGTAACAGTGCTCAGTGCCAACACAGTGGTACAGTGTGGAACAGTGTCTATTTATACCAGGCAGATTGAAAAACTCCATGATTCATGGGGCATTGGATGGAGTACACAGAAGAGTACTCTATCTTGCCTCAGTAGTGGGGAATAATTAGTCCTAGAATAAAGGTTGCTCTGGTCCAGTCTAGCAAATCTTAAACACAAGACCTGAAAGCATGAAACTATTTCTAAGTAAATTAGCTGCATGACAGAACTAAGGCACAACTTATTTTTAAGAATATAGAAATATCTAACACTCAACAAAGAAAACTGACAATGTCTAACATCTAATAAAGGATTATCAGATGCAAAGAAGCAGGAAAATATGTCTACTAATGAAGACAGAGTAATATAAATCAATCAAAACTGACCTAGAATTCACTTAGATGTTAGATTCAGCAGACATATTATTATAGCTACATTACATATGTTCAAAAAGTTAACTAGAGAGATGGAAGATACAAAAAAGACACAAATCAAACTTCTGAAGATGAGAACTTAATATGTGAGATAAAAAATATACTGAATAGGATTAACAGCAGATTAGACATTGCGGAAGAAAAGATTAATGAATTTGAAGACTTAGCAATAACAACTATCCAAAATGAAACAGAAAGAAGGAGAATTTTAGAAGATGAACAGAGTGTCAGTGAGCTCTTGGACAACTTAAAGCAACATAACACATATGTGCTCTGAGTTCCCCAAGAAGAGGAGGTGAAGGCAGAAAAAGTGTTTGAAGAAATAATGGCCAATATTTCCCCAAATTTGATGAAAACTATAAGTCCAGGAAGCTCAATGAACCCCAAGCACAAGAAACATGAAGACAATTACACCAAGGTATCTCATTAACAAATTGCTCAAAACCAGTGATACTGAGAAAATATTAAAGGCAGCCAGAAAAATAACAACAACAGCAATGTGTACAGAGGGACAAAGATGAAGATAACATCAGAAGATAATAGTCAGAAATAATGAATAAATCTGTCAACTTAGAATTCTATACCCAGTGAAAATGGCTTTCAAAAATGAAGATGAAATAATTACTTTTTCAGATTTACAAAATCTGAAAGAATCCATCACCAGGAGAAGCACACTTCAAGAAATGTTAAAATTCTTCATGTAAAAGGAAAATATTCAATGGAAATATGAATCTACACAAACGAGAAAGAACACCAGAAATGGTAACCACAGAGGTAAAGACGTAAGATTCTTCCAGTTATTATTTAATTTTCTTTAAAAGATAGTTATCTTCTAAATAAACAAAAGCAGCATGTGGTATGGGGTTTATAACAGGTAAAAACAAAATGCTTGATAACATAGCACAAAGATTGGGAGAGAAGAAATGGAAGTATACTTCATAAGGTTCTTCTGCTATACATGAAGTGATATAATATCACTTGTAGGTGAAGTTAAAAACATAAATCCTATAAATCCTAAAATGACCAGTAAAATTATAAAACAAAAAGTTATAGCAAAGCTTCTTATCCTTAGCACTATTAATATTTTGGACTGAATATTCAAAGTATGACAAAATATTTACAAAGCATATATCTAATCAAGGACTTATATCTAGCATGTATAATGAACTCTGGACACTAGATAATATGACAATAAAAATCCAATTAAAAATGGCAAAAGATTTTAACAGACACTTCACCAAAGAAGATATATAAATAGCAAATAAGCACATGAAAAGATTATCAAATGCAAATGAAAGCCACAAGAGACGCCACTACACACCTATTAGAATAGCTGAGAGATGTTAACATGTCTCTCTGCCCCTCACAATCTAAGCTATAACAGTTTTTAAGGGGGGTTCAGATTGGGTCAAAAAATAAAACCTGTTGTCTACTGTTCAAAAGATACACACATATCAAATATCAGAAATGTTAAAGATAAAGGAATGTGCAAAGAGATAATTAAGCAAATGTAAAGGAAGGAAGAGCAGGAGAGGTAATACAAAGATATCCAATAGCAGGACTCACAGGCTCAGTATAAATGGGACTGCCTGGTTTACATAAAAGCCTAACCCACAATGAAGTGATCACAGTGAAAAACTTTTCTGTGTGGAGTAACACAGTATGCATTGTGACATAGGAATATGGTGTCGAAATATGCAAAGCAAAAACTGATAGGGGTATGTCTTCCTCTGATTTTGCTGCTATAACAGAATACCTGCGACTGGATAATTTATAATGACCAGACATTCGTTTCTCACGTGTCTGGAAGCTGAGAAGTCCAGGATCAAGGTACCAGAATCTGCTGAGGGCCTTCTTGCTGCGTCATCCCATGGTGAAAGGTGGAAGGGCAAGAGAGGGTGAGAGAGAGGGAAGAGAGAGAGAAGAGAGAGAGGAGAGAGAGAGAGAGAGACAGAAAAGGGGATTGCACTCTCCTTTTCATGGTGAAACTTCTCTGCGATAACAACATGAATCCATTCATGAGAGAGGAAGCCTCATGGCTTAATTACTTCTTAAAGGTCCCACCTCTTAATACTGTTACAACGGCAATTAAATTTCAACGTGAGTTTTGGAGGGGACATTCAAACCATAGCAGGGCATGAAGAAAAACAGACAAACCACAATTAGAGGTTAGAGATTTTAACTTGCCTCTCTGGCCCTCACAATCAAGTAGACAAGAAATATCTGTATCTATATCTATATCTAAACATGAATATAGAGGATTTGAAGAATGTAACAAATAATTTTGATTCAATAGACACATATATAGCCTTTATAAGCAGAATGCACATTCCTTTTTCTTTTTTTCTGAGACAGGATTTCACGTTTCACTCTGTCACCTAGGCTGGAGTGCAGAGGCACTGCAGCCTTGAACTCCTGGGCTCAAGTAGTCCTCCTGCCTCAGCTTCCCCAGTAGGTGAGAGTACAGGTACACATCACCATGCACGGCTGATTTTTTTAAAAAGTTTTTGTAGAGACAGGTCTCACTATGTTACCCAGGCTGGTCTCGAACTCCTGGCTTCAAGCGATCCTTCTGCCTTCCTGCCTTCCTGCCTTGGCCTCCCAAAGTGCTGGGATTACAGATGTGAGCCACTGCGCCTGGCTGCATTCTTTTCACATGGCCATGGGATAGATAACAAACAGGATCTAAGAAACTTCCTTGCTTTGCTAACCCCCCACCTTCCGGTCCCGCACCATACCTATGCCTGGTCAACCTCCTACTGCCACTACCAAAGATGCCCACCAGGGGGAGACATTTCTTTTCTCTGCTTCCTCTTTGCTGAAACAGTTCTCCCTTCGTTTTAGGGACAGGCAGCCCTCAGGCAGTGCTGTCATGAACTTTGGTTTCTTTTCGTCACCGGCAAAGGGATTAGGAAGAGTAGAAAGCCTCCTTACTCTTCCAAAACCTTTAAACATATTTGGTTACTATGTCTGAGCGGCTCTTAACACTTATCTAACTTCTAGTACCCTCAGCCCAGCCTCCTGAGCCCCAACTTTTAGGCAGCCAACGTGATGGTCCCAGCCATCTGTTCTCCAGGCCGAGAGATCGTACGTGATAGTGAACAGAGCCCACGGCTCCAGACCACACAGTTTGGAGTGGGCCCTGGCTCTGGGGCTCCTGAGCTCTGTGCCTTCGGGTAAGTCACTTAACATCTCCAAGCTACAGTTTCCTCATCTGTAAAATGGAAAAATAATCAATATGAAAAAAGTAAAAATTGGGGGGAATAAATTTTGATGATTTAATATTTGAATTTTGAATTATTCAGTGGGGGAGATCATGAAATTTTCATTGCTTCAGCTCTCTAAAGGTTGGCTCCCACTATCCTTAAAATCAGTGTATGCACAAACACACAAACATACAGATGCAGACACACAACCACACACATCCATATACACATACCACACACCATATACACACACCACAGTCACACTCGCAACATTGGCATCATTTCAGTATAGATTTAAAACTGATGACCTCAGTTTACAATGTTTTATCTGTTCAAAATATCCTGATTTCAGAGTGAGCAACAGGAGTCCCTCCTCTCTAGAGGTGGGTCTTTGCCTGGTACAATCTCAGCATGGAACAAAGGTCATTTCTGACCAACATAACTGCCTGAGCCATTGGGGGTGCAGAGTTAGAGCTCAGTTGGAGGCTCACGTACCATATAACTAAACATTGAAAAGTTTTAAATCAAGCTAAACATTTTAAGTATGTTCTATCCTCCTACCTTTACAAATACACATTCATAATGAGCTGGAAGGCCAGGTTCAAATTTAGAAGTGTGTGGAGAGTTGATCCCCACTCGCTGCAGCCTTGAACTCCTGGGCTCAAGCAGTCCTCCTCAGGCTAACTCCTAGCCTGAGGTCCATTACCCTTCTCTTCCCAAAGCTGGGTCCATTCCATGCTTCAAGTGGCATTCTGTGCACACAGGTGGGCACCCAGACCACATGTCCAGGTTTTACCCATTCCTCCCATGTAAACAGTTGCCCTCTTGCCCCCTGTGAGTATTTGGGAAAATAAATTCTGGAAAGAACCTGTGCAGACACTAGCAGTGGGCTAGGCACTGCTTGGGCAGGGAATTGGGAGTCCTGGGTAGCCAAAGCATAGGGTAGCACCAGGTGGGCATGTCACCTTGGCTGTGCTGACTCCACCCTCATGGAAGATATAGCTAAAGAATGGGTCAGACAGGGCCCTCTGAAGCACAGGACCCAGAGCCCCTCTTGTTGGTGTCTAAGGTTGCTTCAGAATTGCTTCCTGAAGTCCCAAGCAGAGGCCAAGAGGCAGTGGTCACCCTCTGTGAAGTTCCTGAGAAAGCACTGCAATATCCTCTTTCCCATTCTTTAAAAACAAAACCCTACCCATAGGCTTGGGTGGGAAATGTTTTGTTATAACAAGGGAAGACAAACACTCGACAAGATCTGGTGTGAGATGGTGGTTGATTTGCCAGGTTAATGAGGGCTAAAAGAAACAAAGCCTTCTTTTGTCTTCACTGGGGCCTAAACACTGTAGGAGTTTCCTTACAGTGATGCTAAAATGCAGTGACACGTGGAACCCTCTCACGGTGTTGACATCTTAATGGTGAGCCATGTCAATGCTCTCCCTCCCATTCTTGGCTACTGACATATGATAAATACAGGCAGGAAACAGTCCCGGCCAGTTGGTTAGCTCACTGTCATTCAGACTCCCTAGTAGGGCCAGAAAACTGACTTTATCAGATCACCCAGCGGTGATCCGGCTCAGGATTATGACTTATTTTCCACAGATTGCATTTTTCAGTGGTACTTCCTGATGACATGCAGGGCGGCACCTTCATCTTATCTGGTAGCCATCTCTCAAACACTGCAGCTCCTGCCCCAGCCTCTGGGTGACAATCTTCTTCACTGCCACTATAGGCAGGAGCACTTGCTGACCTGGCCTCTGGCTCTGGTCAAATATAGCCTCAAATATAGCCTTGCTGTATTGTCTACAAATTTCACCCATAACACACAGCCCAGCTTGGGGTACAGATGAGGTCGTGTCTCTTATTTTCTTCCCACTGACTGTTCAGGCTCCACATGGCTGTATTGGCAGAATGGCCAGCATTTCCCTCTTGAGGCCTCCCCTAGACACATGTAGAATTGTCCTGGTGTCTAGTGGGTGATTGGGTCCAAAGCCCAGCTCACACTAGCCTGGGGCAGAGGTCTCTACCACTTGCAGGCTTCATGACCACCATTACCTTAAGAGGGGCTTTGCCTCCATCATCACCCCAGGGTGCTGTCCCAACATCACAGTGCTGTTTCTTCTCCCAGCCCCCAACTGTCCTTGAAGGGGACTAGACCAAGTGGCCATTTTCCTGTAGGGGAAAGCAAGCTCCTTGGAGGTTCAGGCTGGTCTTACTCCTCCTTGCAGCCACAGGGCCTAGCAAAGCATCATGGCTCATGCAGGGTTAGGGGCTCAGACATTTATCAAACTAACTCAGAGCTATAGGATGGTAGATATGGAGAGAGTCATTGAGATCACACAGTTTACTGCCCCTCCTCCATTCTAACGATGAGGAAACTGAGGCACAGAAATGAAGCAGTTTCTCCAAGGTCACAAATGCTACTTAGTGATAGAGCCAGGGTTAGATCCCAGAGCTCCTGACTGCTGTAGGTTCTTAACCTGTTGGGATGAAGAAGGTCTAGCCAAGAGCTAGACTCTCTCTCCAGAAATATGCACACGTACACAAAACCTTGCATGTGTACACTCCTTGGTAAAGAACCTGCCTGCATTTTGGTGTGCAGTGCTGCTAGATGCTGGCTGTCCTGGCATGTTAAATGGTGTGAGGGCAGATAAGTGGCTGACAGGGGGCTCTGGAGCCAGGCTGCTTGGGCTCAAGTCCCTGCTCTGCCATTACTTGTTGTATGGTTATTTAATGTCCTCACCTGCAAAACAGAGATAATAACTGTGCCCATCTCGTTGGGTTTTGTGATCATTAAACAAATTGATCTGTTTAAAGCTCCTAGAATGGAGCAGAACATGAAACAAGTGCTCTCTAAGTGTTAGCTATTATTATTGTTATCACTAAGGGAACCCCTAAAGGAAGAAACAACAGCAGCAGCAACAATATAAAAAGAAAAGAATTTTAAAATCTCGCGGTGAATGTTTGATTTCATCTATTCAAGTTTATGCTGTACAGCAATCACAAAACAATGACTTCCTTTTGAGGAAATCTTGCTTATATCTTAAAGTCTCACTAGATACACGGAATATTCAGTAGACAGCGGCTTCTCTTGCAGACGGTTGAAGAAAAAGGGTAAAAATAACACGTGTGTCTAGGTCCCAAGGGAACTGGGTCAGGCCCAGCCACTCAGGTGTAGGAAGCGGTCGCGCCCGTCCCGGGCTCGCTGTCCTGCGCCGCGGCCTCCAGGGGGCGCTCTCTCACACACAAATCAACCCGGTCCTTTGGCATCCTCGCTTCCAGTGCCTCAAGGACCGCCTGGCGCGCCACTTGTTCAGCGCGACTTGCGAGCATGCCTTTTGGATCTGGCCCTGACTGCGCCACCAGCCTCACCTGCTGGACTCGGGGCCGCCATCCTGTGTTCCCGTGCCCGCCTGGCCTGCGCTCCACCTGGTCCTTCAGCGCAAGCGCGGTCCCCGACGGCTCGCTCCCGGGGGCCGCGGTCTCCGGCCCTCCCCGCGGCGTGCCTGCCGCCCCGCGAGCCTGCGAGGAGGGAGGAAGGCCCGAAACAGCAGGCGCTCCGGGCTCTGCCCTTCCCGGCGCAGAGGGCACGGTGGCCCTGGAGAGCTTTCTCCCTGCGGCTTATTCATAGGCACTCTGCCAGGATCAGGGCCGTGGCGCTGCAAAAGCTTGATGACACTAATTTAAACTGCACCATCCTTAATGACAAAACAAATCTCCTCAGTAGCAAAAGGAGAAAAGTCACTTTCCATCCCACCTCAACCCCCCATATTTTTTCCCCACCATCAAATAATGTTCCTCAAGCCCTGTGGAGAGGTAGAAAGCAACACACAGCAGAAGAATATTTTACAGTTTTCCTCTTTGCACTTTGATGATTGCTTCCCCTGAACCCATGAAGGCTGGAACGGTACGGCTTCCCAAGACTGAAGGTTTCAAAAGCCATGGGGCAAAGGGTTGAAAAGAACAAGATAACATTTTAATCTAGGACGTTCTATGCTGTTCCTCCCACATAATCAAGTCACTAGAAATCTGAGTGAATCTTGCACAAGCACCAGGAGCAGGGAGGTTGGCCCCAAGATGCCACAGCCCAAGGCCTGGTGAAGAGGGAAGCTTGGCCCCTTGGGCTCAGACTCTGGCACCTCCACTCCCTTTTTTCTTTTATGGAAGGTGGAACTTTCTGAAGAACTTGCACATACTCTGTCTCATCAGATTTTCTTGGCCTATCAGCCCTGGCTTTGCAGTCAGCAGACTTGGATTCATATACCAGCAGCTCTACTTCCTGGCAAAGTCAGTCGTTCTCTCGAGGACTTGGCTTTCTGATCTGCAAAATGGGCTCCATGGTAGCACCAGGCCTTCTGAGGTACCGGGTGGGCCTCCTGGGATAAGGCGGGTGCCGCCCTCCCTTGATACCTGGCACCAAGCGTTTCACAAGGGATACTATGTTTTATTATTATTTCTTCTGTATTTAACATAATAAAACCAAGACTTGGGTTAAGGAATTTGCCTAAGAATCACTACGTTGATGGGGCTGAGGCTGGAATCCTGTGTAACTCCTGGCTCCAGTCCCAGGCTCTTTCCTGGGGGGTTGAGATGTCCTGCCATGGTGACAAGCACACAGTTCCTCCTCCATCCAAAGGCAGGAAGGTGTAATTAATGCTTTCAAGAGATTCCAGATGCTTAGATGAAAAGATGCTCCAGTATGTCATTACCCAGCATTTTTGTCTTATCACTGCCTTTGAAGTCTATTTTGGTGGCAGCACATGGTTTCTCTAGGTCTGTCCTGTGTGGCCAGCCCACTGGGCCCTCAGCTTGCCCTCGTCCTGCCAGCCCCTGTGCCTTCTGCTCCAAACGCCCTGCTGGCTGGCAGATGCGGCTCCTGGCAAGAGAGCCCAGAGTCCACGTCACCTCTGAGCAGGGTTAGTGGGTTAGTGGCGGGCTAACTGGAAACCCTCCCCCTACCCCTCTCCTGTCCCCAAATGACCCTCTTCACACGAAAGGCTTTGTCCTTCAGTGTTCCTCTCACTGCTTTGCTCTTAAATAGTGTGCAGACTCCGGGAGGGGTGACACCAGTTAACCCAAAGGTGTGGGCCATTGTTTGTAGACTGGGGCAACTTACGACAACTGAGGGGAGAAGGGTAGCAAAGAGGGGAACGTGGAGGCCACAAAACAAACTTCTCCTCCCTCACAATTACGGGGAAGGCTGAATCATTAGAGACATGAATCAGATTTATTCTCGTGGCTTTAAAAATAAACACCACAGGGCCAGCATGACCTGACAACCTGTCCTTATCCACAGAGGCTTGTGGTCGCAATTGCAAAAAGCAAAGACAGCATGTTCCAGCTCAAAAGATTGTGTCATCCTAAAAGGCTGAGATCATCATCCTTGTTACGGGAGAAAGAGAACCGTGACCCTGGGCTCCTGTTTCCATGACATTGTGGGCCTGGTTGGGTCATTGTGGCACTGAAGGGGAGCAGACCACTGGACATGGCAGGTGAAGCCCAGGCTTAAAGCTGCAGGTGAAAGGTGAGTGTCATGGCAGCGTTCTCTCCACCTACTTTCTCCAACCTCCCAGCCATGGCTAGGAGGCCTGTGGGACAAAGGATGCTGAGATGTGGGAAGCAGAAGAGAAGAGTTGCCCAAGTCTTCTGTCCTCTCGGAGGCAGGATGAGCCTTTCTATCCCATCACGTCTGAATTTATGAGTGGAAGGTGAGAACTTGGGAAGGGTAATGGAGGGATCCCAGGAGGGACACTTTCTCAGGTATGTCACCCACTGCTTTTCACCACGTTTGAAATTCTGTCTCTCATTTATCATTTATTCTATTTATTTAGTTCTTAAAGGAATCTCTGATTTTCAAAGTCCTCTTTTAAGTTGTAAACTCACCTTTAAGCAGTAATATCATATGAAAGCATTCCTATCAGCCAGCTGGAAGAGCCCTCATTACAGGGCCGGGAGCAAGGCCACCCAACTCAGGGAGAGGGGCAGCCAGGCAACCTCATGGTAAACCTGCCAGCCCAGGACAGAAAAGCTGTTTTCCACACTGATATTTGCCAATAAGGTCATCATAGATGTAGTTAGTTAAGATGAAGTCTTACTGGAGTAGCATGGACTTTTAATCCAGCATGATTGGTGTCCTTATAAAAAGAAGATGTGAAGATACCAGGCGAGAACTCCATGTGAAGTCACAAAGATACTAAGACTCAGAGGGAAGACAGCCACGGAATGTGGAGACAGAGATTGGAGTTAGGCTGCCATAATACAAGTAACTCCTGAAGCTACCAGAAGCTGAAAGAGGCCAGGAAGGAGCCTTCTCTAAACTTTTGGAGGGAGCATGGCCGTGCCCACATCTTGATTTTGGACTTCTTTATTTAAAGCCATCGAGTTTGTGTTACTTTGTTACAGCAGCCACAGGAAACTCATACACACACCTGCTTCAGCCTCTGACTCGACAAGTGGCCTGAACAAATGTTGGCTCCTATCTGGGTTTCTGCAAAATAAGGTAGGTGGAGATAAACTAGGATGCCTCCAGGTCTAACAACAGTTTAAGGATTGTTCTGAGGTTAGGAAAGAAGTTCATTCATTCAACTAATAATTTGGGGGTATGTTCTATGCCAGGCTTAGAGTGGTTCTTGTCTCTCAAAGGAAAGAAAAACCTGCTAAAAAGAGCTGGACAAAGGAGCCAGGCGCAGTGGCATGTGCCTGTAGTCCCAGCTCCTCAGGAGGATTGCTTGAGCCCAGGCGTTTAAGGCTGCAGTGAGCTATGATCATGCCACTGCACTCCAGCCTGGGCAACAGAGCAAGACCCCATCTTTAAATAAAATAAAATAATAAAATTAAATTAAATTAAAATTAAAATGCAGTTAAAGTTCACTATTAAAAAAAAAAAAGAACCAGACACAAACTGAAGCCAGGAGGAGACTGGGCCCATGAAGGACCCCAGAGCAAGTCCCAAGGAGCTGGGAGGCCATCAACCAGCCAGCCAAAGGCTGGACCAGGAAACACAGGAAGGGTTGAGTGGGGAAATGTAAACATTTCCCAAGAAGTCAAAAAGGAAATTAGATACATGATAAATTACACTGGTTGAAGTTTAGGAAGGTGCTTAACTTGCGTTCAAGTATTTTCTGCTTAGTTATAATTTTCTTGCCTATGAATCACTTTCTTCATTCTCCTAGATATTTGATATAGGGCATAGTTCTTCGAAGTAATAACACACTTGAAGAAGTACACATCCATAGAAAAATAGGAGGCTGAGGTTTTTTGGTGGGAAGAGGTTGGGATTGTCATTATTTATTGACCCAGGGCAGCCAGAAAAGGCACCATAGCACACAGAGACTCCTCTCGATGGGAAAAAATGAATGGGGTTTTCAAATTAATCTTTGTTTCATCAGTGCACATGGTTCCAAACATCTTAAACTAAAATGCTTAAAACAAAAATACAGTTTCCTATCCCAACTCTACCCATTCCACCTGCTCCCCTCCCAAGAGGCTGCTACTTTCAACCACTGGTTTCCAGCGTTTATACATCTCCACGTTTCCAAACAACGTGTAAATGCTGTTATTTACTTTATCAATTTGAGATGCTATCTATTGACTTCCTATTATGGTAGATGAGAATCTAATTCTCTGATACCACCAGCCTCATTCCTCTGCTTCCTGTCTCCCCTCCTCCCCACATAATTAGATTCATATGCTCTGTTTACGTTCCTATGCCTAGACAAATATTATTTACAGCTGAGCACTGTGGTGTACTATGATTATGTCTCCTTTCTTAACTTTTGTTTTATTATCTGTAGTTAATAATTGTCTTCTTTTTTGTTTACTTGTTATTTATTTTGTACTTACTTACTGCTAGCAGCAGTAAGTACAAAATCTCACAGCTTCCAAAAGCCTCTCAGAACATTTCTATAAGGTCAACAACATCAAGCAATCTAACTGTTCTTTTGTTTTTTTTTTAAATTTTTTTATTTTTGGTTGAAAGCATCTCTCATGAAGACTTGCTTTCTCCTATCTGGCTGCTTGCTCTCTAGGCCTGCTGAGTAACTTATTCCTGGGACCCATTCTCTTTGCTGTCATCCTTGGAATTATGTCACCTGGGCATGCAACTTGTCTAAGGTCTCCCAATTCAAGCCCAGGAATTTGGTACCACATCTGCCCACTGTCTTATCTAAAGAATGTTACTGTTCTTCTCTTTTATCTTCTAAGACCTGGTTACTAAAAGACAAAGAGGGATTTGATTAGGATTCCCTTCAACAGCTCTCTTCTAGTGAAATGATACTTTGGTTCATCCTAACTGCTGTGTGTCAGACACGGTACACAATTCTCATTTAATCCTCACAACATTCTTAAGGAGTAGGTATTCCTATTATACAGATGATAATACTGGAGTCCAGAGATGTTAAATAACTTGCTCAAGGCTCTTGTAGTAACTGGAAGAGGCAAGATTCAAACCCAAGTCCATGTGGCTTCAAAGCCAAGGAGGATTCGGGGGCATGCCCAGAATTTTGGAAGGTCTCTGTCAAATATTAATAGGTGAGACCAGAGCACATACCTTTACTTTATTTCCCTATGTCCAAATATATAGCAAAGTAATGTTTATGGTTCATTATTTTGATTTTCCTCTTCAGACATTCCAATGATGTGTGTGTTGGTAGATCTCTTTTATCTGCATCCCAAATCTCCAATTTTCTCTCTAATCCTTTTTAACATTTTAATATTTTTGTTTAATATTGCTTGATTTTCTCATTTCAATACTTTATATCTCTCATTTGTTTTCCATCTTGTTTATTTTCCTTCATTTTGATCATGGTTTCTTTTATTTCTTCCACGTCTTTCTTGACCTCTGCCCGTTTACTTTTCATTTCCTCCTGCTGTGTTATTATCTCCTCCTCAAGCTCTTGCATCTTTTGTTTGTCCTCTTACTTTATGGCGATAATTGCCTTACTGCATATTTTTTAAATGCATATTGAAACATCTGTGGTCAAAATGTTCATCTGCTCCACGATAACATTTTCAGGCTCTCTGTCATTTGTTTCCCCCATGTAAGGATACTGCTTCTTTTCTTCTAGCATTTTTGCATGAATTCTATGCTGCTTTGTTTTAAATTACTCATCACTGGAGAAAATAAGCTTTTCCTGGACCAGGTATTTGAATGAAATTCATGTGTTAGTGGGGTTGGGGCCACGTCCCAGACTAACTGAAATTTGTGTGTATGCTTGTTTAGCTTTTGTTGCTTCTCAGCTAATGAAGAAGGGCTACTGTGTGATTTGTTTGTTTTAATGCAAAGGCTCTTTTTTCCCTTACTGCCAAAGAGATAGGCCAGTTTCTATAACTGTAGTTTATCGATATGATTTCTTGTTCTATCTGCTTTGCATTTTGGAACCAAACTATTAGTAGATTCAAGGACACTTTTCCTGATACCTAGAGTACTCCTTGAACATGGTCAGAAAAAAAGATTTTGATTTTGCCTGTCAAGGATGCCCCTCATCTTTAAGAAGGACGCTTTTGCTGGCTTTTTCTGAGCTCTGTGGCCATGGCACCTTCTCTCTGCAGCATCCTTTCTCTACACAAACACCCCCTCAAGTGCCCTGCTGATGGCAGTCCTTTCACTTGTCATACAGATTGGCGTTTTAGCTGTCTCTAAGTTTTTCTTTAAACAGAGTTTGCAATTTTTGTTTCTCATTCTCCTTGCTGCTTTTGGATGAATTCCAGAAAGGCGGGGCAGGGAAGGTAACTTCGAGCAACCATATTCAAACCAGACTTCCACTCTAATTCCTTTTGCAGGCCTATTGCACAACTTCATATTTACTGAGCTCTGGTTAGGTCTGACATTTATATCTCGTGTCTTGCTCATTCTGCTTGGTTTTTCTCTTCTTCTTCTTTTCCTTTTTACCCTTGTTTTTGGTGGTTTTTCCTCAAGCAGTGTACATAAGAGGTAAACTTTCTGTTAGTCTGGGTCTACTGAGAAGTAGACTTCAAAATGGATTAAATGTATCTACCCAAGGAAATATAGGTAAAGAGCTGGGTAAGGCTTGGAGAGCTATGGGACCATGACGTAGGTTGGACCGTGAGTGATGGAGAGAGGGAGAGAGGGTAGCACAGAAGTGTTCTAGACTTCCATTTAGTCAAAGAGAAGGTTTGGCAGAGCTCTTGGCAGAGTCTCCCAAAAATGGATCTGCCTTAGTATCTCTGCAACCTTCAGTCATTGACTGGGAGCAGCCATGGCACAAGTGTGTCAATGGACACCAGACACAAAGGTGGGGCCCACAGTCAATGACATGCCCCGTAATCAGAGATCTACAATATGCAATTCTCACGGCAGCTGTACTTCCTTTGCTATGCATTTCTGAAAATATTTTATTTTTGCCTAACGTCTGATTGATAGTTTAGCAGGATATAGAATTCTAGATTTAAAATAATTTTCCCTCAGTGAAATTGGATCCATTGTCTCCTAGAATCTAGTTGCTGATGAGAAGTCTGATGTCAATCTGACTTCTGATTTTTAAAGAATTTCTGTTTCTCTGTCTTTCCCTCTTTGCTTCAGTCTGCCCACCCCCACCCCGTCTCTGCTTTTAGATGTACTCCATCCTCAGTAGAAATTTGTTACAGATGTGTGTGACTGTCAGTACTATGGGAACTTTTTAAACCTTAAAACTATGTTTCTTTTCAGCCCTGGGAAAGCTTCTTATAGTCTTAGTTTGATCTACTTTCTGTTTTATTGCTCTAGAATTGATGTTCTGGATTGATCCTTTAGGCCTTTTATTCTTTCCCTCAGGTTCCATCTCTTTGCCTTATGTTCTGGGAAATGTTTTTCACCTTATCTCTCAACTATTCTATACATTTTTTTCTAATTAGTTTTCTGATTGTTCTTTTTTAATAGCATCCTGCTCTTGTTTTTATCCGTACACATGCAACATCCCCAAAACTCTGCAGATATTAATTAGAGGTTTGGTTTTTTTACATTTCTTTATTTTTTTACTGAGTTATCTTTTTTGGAGTGATTTGTTATGTTTGTATATCTTTGTTATTTCATGCTCAGGTGTTTGTCTTCTATCTGATGATTGTCAAGCCCTACTTGATAATGGGGAATTGACTTTTCTCCAGAGCTGCCATGGTTTTCCATGCTTCTACAGGTGTGTCTATTTTTCTCTCCTAGGTCTGCCCTGGGAATGGATGTGCTGACTGGAAGCTCTGAATGTTTACAGGGCTCAGCTGTAGGCCCAGTGCTCTTTTCGTGTAGAAAAGAACCCCAGCCTTTAAGCTGGGGGTTCCTGAATGTGTAAATGGAGAGCTTTACTCCCAAGGGCTTTCCCAACTCTGGGAGTCCTATTTGGCCCCTGGAGTAAGTTTAGTATCTTCGGAGAAGAGTCCTATAGTTTTGGTCTGAAAGGAAATGCTGGGCTTCCTACAATCTATTTCTTAGCAGCAGAACTGAAAAGAGGATGCGAGGGGGCCTGTTTTGAATTAGCCCCTTCATTTTGGGACCCTCCTTCTCACCCTTGCCCTCCTTCGTGGGTGCCAGCAGGGCCTGCTTCTGGAGCTTCTCTGGGGTTTCCTGGGGCCCTTGGCTTTCTCCTTTGCTGCTGTTTCCTTCTGCATATTTTGGGAACTTTGTTTTACCTGTTTATTAAACAAATATCTCACATTCTCTTTTTATCTACAAGAAATTTGTGGAAACCTTTCACCTACCAATGTTCTCTTTCCTACTTTTTTTATAATATGAGTTTATTCCTTCACCATCGTTTTACTGGAGTCTGAGGTAGAAAGTGAAAAAATTGTGTGCTCAGCTTGCCAATTTGAAATTTAAAAAAAAATTTTAAATTAATTATTATTATTCTTATTTGAGAAAGGCTATTGCTCTGTTGCCTGGGCTAGGGTGCAGTGGTATCATCATAGTTCACAGCAACCTCAAATTCCTGGGCTCAAGGGATCCTCCTGCCTCAGCCTCCCAAGTAGCTGGGACAATAGGTGCACCACCACGCCTGGCTAGTTTTTCTATTTTTTTGTTGAGATGGGGTCTCACTCTTGCTCAGGCTTTAATTTGAACTTTAAAGTCCCCATTGCCTGTTTCACAGTAAGAAAAGAATTAGAATGCTGCCCAGTCCTCCTCGTGAATGCTCACACGCCCTTAAGAACACTGCTTCCTCTGCAGCCTTCCTCTGTGAAGGCAGTTTTCTCTCCCCTCCTGGTGCCATCGAGCCTGGCAGGGCATCAGGTGGCCCTCTCGCTCTCCTGCTGGGCCAAGACTGGTCTTCCCTTCCCACTAACAACATTTCGTGTCATCAGGCTACACCACCCACTGCCCTCTTGCAGAGGTCACCCACTGCCACCCAGTCATTTCCCTCTGCCCCCTGGAAAGTTTAGCTCTGGACTCAGTCACTCTCTCCAGCACTACTCCGTTCGTCATTCATGGTGTTTTAATAGCCACACAGATGGTATTTCCAACATCCTACGTCTCAGTTCCTTGACCTTGTCCTTTCAGTGACTGTTCTCCATAGTACCTCAGTTACTCATTCCTTTGGTTCATCCTTTACCTTGTCAGTACCAATAATGTCCATTTCAAGCATCCACTCTTTGACCATCACTGCATAAGTATCCAGTTTACTTTTCTTAGTACTCAAATACCAATAATTCTTATCAGATCTTCCAGCCCATTGATCTTCCTCTTTTTTTCACTGATGATCATGTTCCTATTTTGTGTCTAACCTAGCTTAAATTCCACAGTCCCAATCCAATAATCTCTTCCTTAAAACTCCCTCACGCTCTCCCTCTTCACTCTGTTCATCTGGAAAAATACCAACCCTGGTTAAATGCAACTCTTGCCTACATTGTACCTAAACCCACACAAATAATTCAGAGTGGGTATAAGCATAAAAACATTCTGACTGGTTGTACTTTATGATTTTGATTTTCTTAAATTTGCTGAAGTTTGTTCTATGGCCCAAAATATGATAGATATATCTTGATGAACACTTTCTGTGGATCCAAAATGAACGTGCATTCTGCTGTTACCAGGTGACGAATTCTATCAATATCAATTAGGACAAGTTGGCTGTTTGTGTTGTTCAAGTCCTTTATAATCTTACTGATTTTCTGTTTACTTTTTAAAAATCAATTAATGAGAGAAGAGTTTTGAAGTCTCCAACTATAACTGTGGATGTATCAATTTTTCCTTCAGTGCTATCAGTTTCCGCTTCATTTGCTTTAAAATTCTATTGTTGGGTGCCTACACATTTAGGGTCATTGTGACTTTATTGTAAAATTGATTACTGTGTAATGTTTCTTTTTATTGTCCCTAGTATAATAATATACTTTTCTTTGAAGTCTTTGTTATTAATATAGCCATTTCAGCTTTCTTTTGTTTAGTATTTACATGATATTATTTTTCTGTCCTTTCACTTTTATCCCATCTATATACTTATATTAAAAGTGGGTTTCTTGTAGACAGCATATGGTTGAGCCTCTTCAAATACAATTCAACAATTTCTGCCTTTCAATAGGGGTGTTTAGATTATTTACATCTAATTAGTGGCATAGTTAGGTTTAACCTTATCATCTTGCTAGTTATTTTTTGTTTGTCCCATCTGTTCTTTGTTCCTTTTCCGCCTCTTTCTCTGTCTGCTTTGGAATCAAGCATTTTTTTTTATGATGATTTAATCACATCTCCACCATTGGCTTATTAGTTATGCCTCTTTTAAAAAATACTTAATGGCTGCCCTAGAGTTTACAATGTGCATCTTTAACTTATCACAGTATACCTCTAAATAATATTCTTAATATACTACTTCATGAATGGTATAAGACCCTTACAGCAGTATACTTCCAATTTCTTCCTTTGATCCTTTGTGCTATTTTTGTCTTATATTTTAATTTTAACTATTAATAGTTTATAAGCCCCATAATACAGTTTTATCATTTTTGCTTTAGACCAGAGGTCAACAAACATGACCCTCAGGTTAACCAAACATGTTTTTGAATATAGTTTTATTGGAACACAGCCATGCCCATTTGTTTACATATTGTCTTTGGTTGCTTTCATGCTATAACAGCAGAGCTAAGTAGTTGCAACAGAGAGCATATGTCCTGCAAACCTAAAATATTTGTCATCTGGCCCTTTAACAAAACGTTTAATGACTCTTGCTTTAGAAAATGATCTTTTGGAGCAATTAAAAAGAATTAATTTACCTTCATTCTCAGCATTTCTGGAGCTCTTTATTTATTTATTTTTTTGTAGATCCAGATTTCTGTCTGGTACCATACTAGAACTTCCTCTAGTATTTCTTATAGAGTAAGTCTATTGGCAATGAATTCCCTCTGTTGTTGTTTTTCTGGAGAAGTTTTTATTTCGCCTTCATTTTTGAAACATATTTCCACTGGATGTAGAATTCTAGATCAACAGCTTTTTTCTTTCAGTATTTTAAAGAAGTTGCTCCGCCATCTTCTGCTTGTGTAGTTTCTGATGAGAATCTGCTGTAATTCTTTGTTCCTTTGTAAATAATGTACCTTTCTCCTCCTTCCTCCCCACTGGCTGCCTTCAGGATTCCCTCTTTAACACTATTTTTCAGCAGTTAGACTATAATATGTCTAGGTGTTTTTTTTTTTGTTTTGGCTTGTTTGTACTTTTTGGTATTTATCCTTCTTGGTTCTCTGAGGTTTTTGGATCTATAGTTGAATGTATTTCCTTATCTTTATGGAATTCTTATTCTTGACCATTATCTGTTAAAATATTTCTTCTGCCCTGTTTTTCACTTGTCTTCTTCTCCTGTCCAAGAGAGGGGTCTGGGAACTGTCCCAAACAGCTACTTACTGCTTTTGACATGCCTGTACCATAGAGAGGAGCACTCTCTGGTCCCCTGCCCTGCCTGTACTCTTTCTCAGGAGCATCGAGTGGGGGCTTGTGGGGAGAAGCGTGTGAGCGAGTGCAAACTCCCCTGCGTCTGCAGCACCCAAGTGTTCTCGACCAACGCACTAGCCCACCTTTGGCCTTTGGAAATTGGTTAAAGCTTTAGCTTTTTCTTCTTATCCATTTGTGCCTGCTGGCATTCCTTTCTTTCCTGCTTTGCCACAGGTAATATAGTTAGTGAGTCCTATCTCGTCTCAGAAGAACTTACCTCTTTTTAGAATTCAGATAGTTTGTTGTGTGTCTTATGATCTTAGCTTTCTGATGGTTTCAAGAAAAACCGTGATTTTGTAGTAGCTTAGGGTAGGGTGACTTTTTTTCCCCAGTTTTATACATCTTAAGCACAAGTGGAGTCTCCTCTGCTGATTGTACTTTTTAAAAATTTAATTAAGCTCATGATCACATACCCTTTACTGCTGCTGGGCAATCTTACTATGTCTCCCTGGTGTAATAATTCTCACATTCTCCTGGATGATGATTTTAAACTTCCCTCTCTCCTTCTGCAAACTGTCTCTCAGTTGATGAATTTGCTTTTAATTTCACTGATAAAATCAAAAGAAATATTCCACCAACTCCCACTGTGACATTTACATACCTACCTGTGCTTATTCTCTGCCTTCCCTCCTGTTCCTAAGACGAATAGACCATGATCCTAGCAGAGAACAATACCCTTATTTGTCCATCAAATGCCATCCTCTCTCACCTCACCTACTCAAGGACATCACTCGGCATTTCTCCTTCCCTCTCTTTTTTTTTTTTTTTTTTTTGAGACAGAGTCTCACTCTGTTGCCTGGGCTAGAGTGCCGTGGCATCAGCCTAGCTCACAGCAACCTCAAACTCCTAGGCTTAAGCAATCCTCCTGCCTCAGCCTCCCAAGTAGCTGGGACTAAAGGCACGTGCCACTGTGCCCAGCTAATTTTATATATATATATACATATATATATATACACACACACACACATATATATATGCACACACACACACACACACATATATATATGCATACACTTTTAGTTGTCCAGCTAATTTCTTTCTATTTTTTTGGTAGAGATGTGGTCTTGTTCTTGTTCAGGCTGGTCTCGAACTCTTGAGCTCAAACTATCCACTCGCCTTGGCCTCCCAGAGTGCTACGATTACAGGTGTGAGCCACCATGCCCAGCCTCTCCTTCCCTCTCTTGTCATAAACTTTCCTCTCTTAGCTGGATCATTTTCATCAGCAAACATTTATAAAAATTCTTCAAATGAGAAATACCAAATATTGCTTTTACATCTCCCTTTAGCAACTTCCCTTTTTTCTTTTCCCATTTACAGCAAAATTTCTCAGAAAAGTTGCATATTTACACTCCTCCCCTTTTCTCTTGAACTCAATCCAGTTGAGCTAAACCCAACCCAATAGTTCACCAAATTTCTCTTGGGGAGATTACCAGTGACCTCCTTGTTGCTAAATCTGGGATTGATTCTCACTTCTCACTTTACATGACCATACATACCAGTTTTCTCAGAACATCCCTAGCTTATACCTCCTGTCCTGCCATAGTTACTAAGAATGCCCTCTTTTGATCTTGGAAGTGCCACACATTGTATGGTAAAGTATATGGCCACGTTCTCATCTGTAGCATTTTATACATTTGCTGGGCTCTCCTGTAATACACTTTCTTCATTTGATCTCTGGACACCACACTTCTGGTTTTCTTCCTCTCTTACTGGCTATAAGAACTTATACAATCTGCCCTTCCCCCCATTACTTGTATGATCTCATCTGCTACTATGCTTAATTGTGTGATTATTTGATTAATGTATATGTCAGCTATTGTCATAATAATGCTGCAAAACAAACAGTCTTAAAATTTCAGTAATTTACAACCTTAATAGTTTATTTACACACTCTTAGGTCTATAGATTGGCTGTGGTTTGGGTGGGGTAGGCTGGGCCAGGCAGGACTCTAGGCTTCTGGTTGGGCTCCATGTGTCACAGGCTGAAAGGGCCTCACTCACTCTACTCTGGGCACGCTAGCCTCCCTGGTCAAACTCAGCATGTCAGCGGTCCACCCTGCTTAGGGCCTTTCCATTGCTATGTCCTACAGCTTCAGCGCTTTCCCCTCAGAGACCTGCGTGGCTCACTTCCTCACCTCCTTCTTCGACTTGGGGAGAATGGATTGATTCAGAGATTAATTTATCTGAATACAGGTTGGCTGATCTTGATGTTTGGATATTGATTTGTTGTCCAGCAATGATTAGCTGCTTACTTAGTGGATTATGTCTGTGTTGACAGTTCTGCCCTCAAATTTGTAACCTCTTTAGGGCTGGTAATATACCAAAATATGTTTTTAAGCCACCCAATTAGATTGTGATGAAAATTAACTCAAGCATGGTTTATTATTCTGCCAAATCCAGTGTAGACATTTCCAATTGGCTAAGAACCCTTAATTAAGATACATCAGTCTGTTAAATAGAATGAGCTAAGAACATAGGTTCCAACTGAGGTACAATTTATTAATCTGCCATTGCTGCTGCTAGATTATTAGCTGTGAAAACAATCTGGTATACTATATAGCAGAGGCCTATACTTGTGTATTTTACTTTCTCATAATGGTTGTTTTGGACTTTATTGCCATTTATAGAAGTGGAGGCCAATCTAAGTGGTTTCCTTTGAGCTCTTCTCATTTTCTCACATTTTAGCCTGCAGACTGCTGCACGTTGGATGTGAATGGCTAAAATACTCCTTGGTGCCAGCAGATGGCGCCCTCCTCATGCTCCTGCCAGGAACTGCATTCTGGAATCCAAGGCGCTTCGGTTTGGGAAACCTTTGCCAGCGTTTCTGGTTATCTTATTTCCCCAACAGGCACCTGTTTGACTGGCATTTCCTGGCATGCACTCATCTTAGCATGTTTCTTTGTTAGTTGAGTTTGGCTTGAAGGTAGGTTTCGGTAATTTATTACTTCACGCCATCAGGTAAGTTCAGACTTCCTTAGCTTAGAAACCAAACTACATGGAGTGATGAAAATAAACATGGTCTTGAGTAACTCGACATGGATATTGCTGTTATACTAATAGGGTGTTAATTAGTAAAGAGCGCTTAACTTTTTTACTGCCAACCTAAACAAGCTGGCTATGTTTTTGGCTGTGGGCCCTACAACTGCATCTCAAAGTGCTTTGCAAACACTAATTAAATACTTCAGTGCACATCCATTCCACCCTTTTCCAAGATGTGGAAAACAGATGCCCTGAGTCCTTACTTAAGGTTAGAACCAAACCGGGACTGAACTTAGGATCCTGTGAGCAGCAACAAGACTCGCTGCGCCCCCTTCCCCGGAGCTCTCTCGCAGGTCGGCCCCTCCAGCCAGACCGTGCACGTCCTCTCCTTTGCCAACAATGGCAGCATCTGAATTTTCCAGGGTGGTGCCGATTTCTTGCACCCTGACTGTCCTTACTGATACATTGTAACCTATCACCTCCTTCTCTCCTAATTTCTGTTTCAGAAAATATAATCTTTAAGAGAAGATTTATTTTTTTGAGACACAGACTTACTCTGTCACCTGGGCTGGAGTGCAGTGGCAGGAATATAGCTCACTGCAACCTAAAGCTCCTGGGCTCAAGGGATTCCCCCCACCTCAGTTTCCTGAGTATCTAGGACTACAGCATGTGCCACTGCTCCTAGCACTTTTTTTTTTTTTAAGTTTTGTAGAGATGGGGGTCTCAATATATTGCTCAGGCTGGTCTTGAACTCCTGGCCTCAAGCAATCCTCCCACTTTGGCCTCCCAAATTGCTGGGATTACAGGCATAAGCCACCGTGCCTGGCCAGTTCTCAACCTTTGATGCACAGATTTAGCTTGGTTGGGTGGAACATTTCTCAGGAACTGCTGAGCACCAGTTCCCACAGCCATCTGATGTCCTCTATGAAAAGGCGAGGTTTATCTTTTCTTCATGGTGGGACTGACCCAGGTTCTGGGCCATGAGGCTTGGTGGGCTTGAACGTGGGAAATGCCTGGTCCCTGAGAGGAGTAAAGAGCTTCTTTGCTGAGTCTTCTATTCTCAGACTGTTTCTCGCTTCCTTGAAGAAGCAAGGGAACAGAACGCACAGGGCGCCTAGAGGCAAGGAGCCCCCCAACCATGCATTCCATAGTGGTGTGCCCCAGGCAAGCTGCTCTGCCCTGCCGGGGAACAGTGGCTCACAGGCAGGCAAGGCTGGTTTCACAGAGAAGGAGGTGGCACCCCCTCTCATGCCCAGAGGCTGGCCTGTCAGGAGTGAGCCCCATGGAGTTCCAGGCTCGGCACTTCCGTTCCATGGACCCTGGACACGTGCTGTCATTGCAAACCTGGAGGCTGCAACATGCCCTGGGCTTTACTACCTGGCTTCTCCATGTGATGTCAGGCTGACCTGTCCAGCTGTGACAGACATCTGAGAGCAGGTTACTCACTCTCTTCCGCTGAGTTAGTAGGCTATTCCCAGAAGAGGATTCATACCAGAAGAATTGTCTGGGCTCAGGATGTGGCTAGCCAGGTATAGCTCACATCTGGCTCCTCCTCCACAACAGCACTCCACAAGGGACCCCTTTACCTTTAGTTAACTGAGTGACAGGGTGTTCCAAAGGAATCCTGAGCTCCAGCCAGTGCTCTCTGCAAGGGCTACCTAACTGCCATAGAGAGTCACTGCTATTAGCTTCCTTTCACCTTTCTTTACTGTGCAAGGCAGAGCAGAGCCCCATAAGCAATTAACCCTTTACAAGCTGAGTCACCAGACTTCAGCTAAAACAAGATTAGAGGGTTTAGCTGAAGCAGCTCATGTCTATAAATATAGTGCTTTATGGGTTTCTGGAGCCTTTGGCAATACCCTGTGTGGATTTCCTGAATCATCAGCAGAACACACGGGCAGGTAAGAGGTAAAGATAATGACAGATCTAGGGATAGTTCCTAGGATATGTGCAGCTGTATGGATGGTATGTATTAACTTGCAGTCAAACCTACTGTATAGCACAGTGTACAGTACAAATCACCACTACATGCTGGACTAAAAGATATTTTCAAAGACATGCTGTCAAGAAAGTAAGGAAAGTCTCTGGAGGCCCCAAACAGAGGCAGGAATCCAGAGAGGTAGGGGAGAAATAGTAGCAGTCTTAAGGCCTTATGGCAATCCTCCGTGACCTGGAACTTCATTTGTATGTCCACGCATAGGACAGGATGTTCCCAGGGTGGAACAGCATATTGGAGACCCAAGTAAAGTAGTGATTACCAAGGGTTATACCATCAGCTACAGGAAGAATCAAAGAAAATTTTGATCCCACAAAAATGAAGGCAGCAAGAACATGTCTCAGCCTTGGCTCTAACTAGAAAAAAAAAGTTAAAAAGAAGGTGTCTCTTCCCTAAGAATTTGTAAATAAAAGCTGGCTTTCACACAGTTTGGGGCCCAAATCCACACTACCCAGGTGGTTCAAATATCCTCAAGCTCCCTATCTAATGGTTTGCAGGTGAAAGTACTTAGAGGGAAGAGGACTGATGCCTGCAGCTTACTTTGCAAGACATCTAAAAAATAAGATGGATTGATGGCTGGAGACAGATTTACAGATGAACACACATATGATAAAGCAGAGAACAACAAAATGTTAATAGTAGAATCTAGGTGGTGGTATATGGTCTTTTTATGATTTGGAGTTTTCTCATCCACAAATATCTCTAAGTCCCCATTTATTTAGGTCTTCTTTAATGTCTTTCTATAAACTTTAATAACCTTCTCCACTGATATCTTACATATATTTTGTTGGATTTATTCCTTGGGTACTAATATTCCTGTGTTCTTGCAAGTGTACCATGAGGATTTTAGAAGATATCTAGTTTTCTACATTACCAGAAATTTAAGTACTTTTTGAGATTTTGACATTTTTTTCATGGACTTGGCTGTAATATGTGTTGTCTACGTTTAAATATTCCACTTTAAAAATCCATTTTCTGACTAATTATTCCTCTCGTAACTGTAACTGGTATGTCCCAGGCCTTATCAGCCTACAAGATCATATTTCTATTTATGCTCAAAATTAAAATGACCCTATACCCCATAATGCTTTCCTGCAGGGAATCCAGTGTTTTAGCTGGTTGTCTCCTTCCTTCTAAGGATTGCTGAGGTTCAAGCAGAGCTGATTCTGGGTTCCACAGGTCTCTGCTGGGTGCCGCTGGCTGCAAGGGTCTGTGTCGCACTCTTGTCCGGTGAGCCTTCGCCAGATCTGCACTGGTGAGCTCCCCAAGACTGCTGCTGCTCTTGCCCGAAGCACCTCTCCCCAAGAATGAGCAAGCACCCATCTCTTAATTCCTCAGAGTAACGGCTGAGCCAGGAGCGAAAGGTTCAGCGATGGTGGGGGTGATGGGTACGGGAACCAACACAGAGAGTAAGGGACAGCCGCCACTAGATGTGGCCAAGCCCAGAATCATGCCTCTGTGTGGCGCAGGCCAGATCCTCTCCACCAACAGTCCTACTCTTGAGCCTTTAAGTCCAAACCCAACTCTACAAGAGCCAGAGACAGGAAAGGGTTTTTGGATCTCTTCCCTTTGAGAACTGTCTCCCCATTCCTCATTTCCTATCCCCTGGTAAAACTCCTCCCAAGGTGATAGACAATGGGAAATTCCACTCCCTTTAGGGGGAAATTCCATCTCATACCAAAGGGGAGTGGCTTTGTGCAATGGTCCCTTAATGAGACAATCACACCAGAGCATAACGATCCAATGTGGGTATGCTCTGGGTTATTCTGCACTGGAGATAACATGGATCTTGGTGGAGACACTGCAGACCAGCACACTCACCTCAGTTCCAAACCCATCCCCTAGCAAAATGTGCTGCTCCATGTGCCTTGCTCCTAAGAAGAGTGGCTCTGAGATCCCCGGGTTGACAGTCGTTTTCCTAGAGAGAAGTTACGGTGGAGTCCAGGGATGTGATTATAGCGACGTCAGCTGGGCTGGGATCATCCACAAGGGGAGGACACTGCCGTGTTAAGGCTGATTCCATTTGGTGTAGTGTTCACCACTGAGCTGGTGGTCAGAGCTCCAAGGCCCATGGTGGCCCACCAGGGCTACCACTCAGCCATGGCCTAAAGTGAAGGGACACAGAACCAGCACCCCAGAGGGAGAGCATCCAAACCCCAGCCCCCTGATTAGGGTGTAACTTCTCATGGCCTATGTACACATACAGGTGGCTGGGAGTATGGAGACAAGACACCCAATGGCAGCTTTCAGGGTGATGCCAGAACTGAAAGCCTAAGAGACAGGCCAAGAGAGGCTGCATTTTCCAGAGGCTAGGAAGGGGATGTTCACCGTCTTTGTCCCAGGAGACGCACTGACGGACGACTGCAGGGCGGTTTCGTGCTCCCTAGGCCTTATCTCCTACACATGTCACAGCCCTGGGAGGAAGCCACCGTGGTATTCCTGCTACCGACGATACAGTGAAAGAGGTAGCCTCACTTAATCATGTGCCCCAGCTCTCTGGAAATCTTTACATCACATGCTTTGAGTCAGCAATTAAGTTTCTCTGATGAAAACATTCAAAGCCTCTGAAACTTACCTTAAGGAAAAACTGAAAGGTGGACAAAGATTTGTGCATTGTTGTTGTTTTTGCAATTAAAGTTGCAAAAAAAAAAAAAAGAAAATGTTACAAATGTTTAATTAAAACAGATTTGTTCAGCGAATGATGTATCAATTCAGTGGGATATTGTGCAGTTTTTCTAAATGATGTTTTAAAAGAATATTTATTGGCTCGAAAAACGCTTACGACGTAATTTTAAGTGGAAAAAGCATGGGCATGTTTTTTGGTCTCTTTCTATCATTGAATGAGTTTGCAGTTTTCTTCATTTAGGTTCTGCAGATTTCTTACTAGGGTATTTTATACTTTAATGTAGGGACCATCTTTACATCTTTTTGTTTGGTTATTACCAATCTGTATGAAGTATTTGGCATTTATATTCTTTTCTAGTGTATAAATGCTTTGTCTACATAATAGCTCTTTAGTTAATTCTCTTAGATATTCTAGCCACAAATACAAATAATATTTTTCTCTCTTCTTTCCAAATATCCACGCCCTACGTCTGGTTCGTGTTTGTGGCATTGTTTCAGAACTTCCAGCTCCAAGTTAAATGATTGTCATTGTTACCTGCAACACCACCCGCTTTCTGCCAACCTGTCTGCCTGCCCCCTTCCCAGTTCCTCCAGAAAGGAGAAGTTGCTAATTTGATTGGGCAAAACAAGGCAACTGACTGGGCCTTGTTTGTTAGTGGGCAGGGTCGTTAGAGGAGCAGGCGGCCACGCTCATGCACCAGAATCATGGGCTGCACCGTGCCCCAACCCCACTGAAGATTGACCCAAGCTCATCGCTTCAACTTCCCAAACCATGAAAGCCGCCAGAAGGAAACAAGACACCAAGACTTAGACGCAGGCTTAGGGAGCACCTAAGCCACATGCTCAACGGAGCTTCCACCAGAGGGTTCTGTCCTGGGAGTGATTAGGCTCTGGTCCAGCTATCACGTGACACTCGAGGGTGCCCTTTCTGCTCTTGCTCCTTGCTTGAGCAGCTCTGACAGGAGCCTCACAGAGGGAGAAGTGATTGGTGAGATGGGCTTCAGGCCTCCCTTAGATCTTCTAGCTAAATACTATCTATTTCCACCAACACCCCACCCATCTTCTGCTCATTTTGGCTCAACCCGCAGGATTTCACTTTTGTAAAACTTGGCAGGATCAGAGCTGAATCAGGGCCCCCTCCTGGCTGCAGTTTTCTCCTTCTTTCATGGGCACCGTGTGGTCAAGGGGTGTAAACTTCTGGAGAGTCAGACCCTCTCTCTGCATCCCTTTGCTCTCCCTTTTCTCATGGTCAGTCCTGGAGCCACTGCCATGTCGGCTTCACAGCCTCAGCACTGTGAGCAAATTAGACATTTTTGGTTCCATCCTTCTTTCCTCTTTCCTCCATTTTATCCTGTTCTGGCAGGAATGGACTGGCTTTCCCTCCCTTGGTTTCATGCTGGAGAAGCAGATGAATCCAGATTAATTCACAGAAAATCAACAAAATGACCAATCACCCTAAACCATCCCATGGTTTGCAGCAGGCTTGCGGATGCCAGGTGGGGGGGGGCAGAGAGAGGGCCCTGGGCAGTGCTCTTGCGAAGCAAGTCCTGCTCACTCCCTAGTCTGTCCTAGGGCTGTGGCCCCAAGGGTGCCCTAGGGATGTTCTAGGAGCATCTTTTAGAGCTTAGAGGTGGTTGTGGGATGGTCATTCTGAAAAGCTCTCATTCACTCCCACCTTGAAGGAAACAGGGGTTGCAAAGCTAGGAGAAAAACTATTAAAATTTAGAATGAAAGTTTGGAAAGGCTTTTAGACAATTTCTAAATTCGGTGTGGCATGGAATGCTTATCTGTGATAGAAACAAGGTTTCAGGGAATCAACATGGACCCAGTATATGCAGGAAGGGGCAGTACCATGGCCTGCTCACCCCCTGCCCACCTAACAGGAGAAGGATGGGAGAAGCCAAGGCAACACTTCCAAAAATGTGAAGAATTGATCACTATACAAATTAATCTTTTTTGGTAAATTTGAAATGCTTTGCAATGCAGCTAAAATCTCTAAAAATCCTAAGAGAGAAACACCTTGCTTTGTCCTGATTTTAGCAGGAATATCCTGTAAGTTTTTCTGTTGATTATTACAGTAGCTATTGGTTTTATATTTCTATTATGTTTACCATATTAAGCAAGTGTTCTTCTTTACCAAGATTTTAAAACCATTTTAATCAGTATTTTGATTTTTAGCAGTATTTCTAGTTAAAGTTTCATCTCTCTAAATCTATTAAAAGAAATTATTCTAGCATAACCTCAGGGTTTTTTTTCCCTACTACTAACAGAGCTTTGAAAGTAAGTCTCTTGAGAGACTATTAGGTATTTCATAATTCACACACTATTTGTTTGCTATGTCAATGGCACAATCCAAGACAAAATAGTTCAATTTCTGTTGTCTTTGGTATATTTGTCAGGGACAGGAAATCCTAATAAAAACAATAGTTCTTTTCTTTTCCTCAGATTTAAATTTTAATTAGCTTTAACCTTACAAGGGTACATTTAAAATATGTTATAATCAATTAATTTATCAAATTAATTCATTAAATTAAATGTAATTAATTTATTAATTATATGGTAGTGGAATGCCATGTTCAAAATGCTTTAAAAAAAAGCTGTCAACCATGAATTCTATATCTTGCAGAACTATTCTTCAAAACTGAAGGATAAATTAAGACATTTCAAGATAAACAAAAACTAACAGTTTATCACTAGCAATCTGTCCTAGAAAAAGTACTAACGAAATTCTTCAGACTGAAATGACAAACACTAGATAGTAACTCAAATCAATGTGAAGAAATAAAGAGAACCAGTAAAATAGCCACATAGGTAAATATAAAAGTAAAAATGTATTTTTCATTTGCAACCCCTTTTTGTCCTATCTGATCTAAAAAGACAACTGCATAAAGTAATAATTATAAATCTATAGGCATAAAACATGTAAAATGTAATTTGTGACAATAAAAGCACAAAGAAGAAGAGGGTGAGCTACATAGCAACGAAGTTTTATATACTATTAAAATTAAGTTAGAATGAATCTGAACTAGATTGTTATTCATTAAGATGTCAGTTGTAATCTCCAGGGCAACCACTAAGAAATTAGCATAAAATATATAGTAAAAGATATTACAAGGGAATTTAAATAGTGCACTAGGAAATACCCATCTAACACAAAAGAAGGCAATAAAAGAGGAATAGAAGAACAAGAACAACATAATACACATAGAAAAGAAATAGTGAAATGCCAAACACCCTTATCAGTAATTACATTAAATGTAAATGAATTACATTCTCCAATTAAAAGGCAGAGATTGGCAGAAGGGATTTTAAAAAAAGACGTGGTCCATCTGTGTGCTCACAGAGGCTCACTTTAGATTTAAAACCACAAACAGGCTGAAAGGAAAAGGATAAAAAAAGATACATCATTCAAACAGTAACCAAAAGAAAGCTGAAGTGGCTACACTAATCTCAGACAAAATAGACTTTAAAACAAAAATGTTAGCAGAGATGAAGAATGACATTTTATAATGATAAAAGTATCAATCCATCAAAAAGAAATACTATGTATGAACCTGACTTGTGAAACCCTAACCTAATATATGAACCTAACAAAAGAGCCCTAAAATACATAAAACAATAATGGACAGAATTGAAGGGAGAAATAGACAATTCAGACTTCAATACCTCACTTTCAATAATGGATAGAACAATGACACACTAGATCATCAAGGAAATAGAAGGCCTGAACAACACTATTAACCAACTAGGCCTCACAAACATCCATAGAACATGCTGCTCAATGAGAGCAGAATATACATTTTTCTCAAATGCATAAGGATATTCTCCAGAATGGACTACATGTTAGGCCCTAAAACAAGCTTCAATAAATTTAAAAGGTTTGATTTAATACAAAGTAGACCACAGTGGAATTAAATCAGAAATCGACAACTAAAGGAAGCTTGGAAAATTCACAAATATGTGGAAATTAACAAATAACCAATGAGTAAAAGAAGAAATCACAAGGAAAATTAGAAAATACCTTTAGATGAATGAAAATAAAATATACCAAACTTATGAAATATTGTGAAAGCTGTACTCTGAGAGCTATTTGTGGCTACAAACAGCTACATTAAGAAGAAAGATCATAAATCAATCACTTAACTTTCTGCCTTAGGAAACTAGAGAAAAAAAAATCAGACCAAGCACCAAGTAAGCACCAAGTCAGCAAAAGGGAGGAACTAATAAAGATTAAAACAGAGATGAACAAAACAGAATAGAAAACAATAGAAAGATAAATAAAACAAAAAATTGGTTCTTTAAAAGGATCAACAAAATTGACAAATTTTTAGCTAGACTGACCAAGAAAAAGGAAAGAAGACTGAAGTTACTAAGTGCAGAAATGAAAGTGGGGACAATTCTACAGACATTAAAAATAAAAAGGTTATAAGAGAATACTATGAACAATGGTATACCAGCAAAGTAGATAACTTGGAGGAACTGGACAAATTTCTGGATACACAAACTAGCAAAACTTACTTAAGAATAAATAGAAACCCTGAATAGACCTCTAACAAGTAAGGAGATTGAACCAGTAACCAAATACTTCCTGTAAAGAAAACATTGTCTTGCTCCCAGCTGTGTCTGCTACTGACATGAGGCCACAAGTGTGTCAGCTTTACACCGTCCTTTTTGTTCCAAGGACAGGGCCTCTTTGGTTCGCCACCTCCCTGCACCACCCTGGGGGCACATGCCTTGTGAAACTGTCCTCAGGTCGCCCCACCTTGATGCCTCACTCAGCCACATGTACAGCACTTCCCAGCTGCTATGCTGCAGGTGGGTCTTCTCTATGAAACTTTCAACCTCTTAAGCTACCCCTGGGGTACCAGAACCCAGCTATCCCTGAGAGAGAGCTATTCAAGGCAGGAAATGGAAGGAAGGCTCCATGAAGAGCCTAAAGACTTGGGGATGTGGAGCAGTGATTCACAATGGATCAGTATTTGCAGGGATTATTCCCACTATTGGAAGGATTGACAAGAGAGAATCAGAAGGAATCACAGAGTGGTGAGGAGAGGCAGATGTAAACTCAAGACTGCGGCCTGACATGGAGCAGAGGCCTGACAAGGCACGTGGGCCACTGGCCTGGTCAGCAGTAGGAAGTCTTTGCTCAGGGTTACAGGTAGGTTGCAGGGGCCGTGTCACTCCAGTGCCCCACAGAGATGTACCTGGAGACCATGTGCCCAGGGGACCAGCACCAGCCCCAGAGATTGGGGAAGGAGACTCAGTAGCTTCAGAGAGGCTCACTTCCTAAGAGGATTAGCACCATTTCTGGAGAAAAATTTCCAATGTGTCACCCACTCATGGTCATTAATAGAAACTGGTTTTACATTTACTATCTTTTGACTGCAGCAGGGGCAGGAAGTCCATGTGAAAAGCTGGAGAGGACATCTCTGTGCACAAGGCCATTGTGCAGCATCTTTAAAATCAGTTCTTTTTACAAGGGTGTCTTGAGTAGTCCATTGTTCTCAGCACGATGCTATCACTGCAGATTCAGCCAGGATGTCTCACACTTGTGAACCCTTCCATAAAAATCATTTATTACATGTACAGATAGATGGGTTTTAGTTGTTATTCCTTTCACCCATAAGTATTTATAAAGTGGAAAAAGGCCTCAGTCAGACCACGTGTCCTGACTTTTGGTTCTGAAAAGACGAACATCTCAGGTCCCTTCATATAAATGACATAGTGACTGAGGTCCTGTCTCCCAGGATTTACCTGAGTCAGGAGAGGAACAAGTGTACAATGAGTGTTATAAGCCATGAGCACCATCAAGTTCAAAGACATTGAGCTGCACCCTTCCTAAAACCTATAAAAATGAAAAAACATCCCTCCCACCCCCTAGGCTACTGAGCAAATGCCCACTTGCCCTCTGAGGTCATTCAGACTTGAGCTGCAAATTCTTATGATGCCTAAATAGAAAGCAGTTTCTGAGCAGACAAAAACACAAAGCAGATTACTTTCTGGGTTTCTTTGGACATAATGGGAAGAGTGTTAGTAGGCTTCTGTGCACAAAACCTGGGTTCTAATCTCAGCTCCACCCCTTACATTTATGTGGCAGTCCGTAAGTTCTTAACCTCCTCGACTCCCCACTCTACTATAAAAGCTGAGGGCTTCTATTTGCTTCACAGGTTGTTGTGAAGATTAAGGAAGGCCTGTTCAAGAAGCTGGTCCACAACAGGTGGTAAATAAATGCCTGTCCTTGTTCCTTTTTTAGTGAAAGGAAGCAATGACAAAAACTGATTTAGGACCAATAGCAGACTCTGCACAGAATGGGCTCAGATGCACCATCCTGGACTCCTCTTACTCCTGCATTTACCTGCATGACCGGGCTCAGGCCTTCATTTAAATAGAATTTGGTTGCACCATGGAACTATCAGCTTGAAAATACACAATTTGTTTTTCTCTCCCTCGGCCATCTTAGCCATTCTTGGCAACCTCCTGAATAATGCATGACTCCTTAGAAGGCTTAGCTTCACGGCCCCGCCAACTTTAGCCACACTCTGGCAGAAAGAAAGTCATACATCTTCTCTCCACAGAAACTGTCATGTCCTGGAACACAGCCTGCCTTCTCTGGGTCTGGGCCTCTCACCTCCCAGGCTGACGTCAGCCCTGCCCTCCTCTGGGCTCTGTGCGGATTGAATGGAGATTCCTCAGTGAGTCCCCACCTTGGGGTTTTCAATGGCCATCATGTGGGGAGCAAAACAGCGGATGTGTCCGTGGCACCAGCTGTCTCTGATGATGTGGCCTGAGAACCCGCGGGTCACCAAGCCAAGTGCTGAGTTGGCAGGAGTTCCTACAATCACAGAGGCCAGGCCTCCATGTGGCACAAAGAGGAGCATTGTCTTGGCAGCATAAGAGATGATTAGATGAATAAGGCTGGTAGCAGGACTGCTTATTATTACCTGACCTCAGTCCATTCTGTGCCCAAACAGTGAAATATAGGCAATTCATGGAATTCCTTTCCTTCTCTCACAATAATTACACAACACAAATGATACAAGCCTGTTACCAGTGGTTTTTGCAAATGAATGTCTTACAGACCAAATTTCACATTGACATTTTTCTCTGCATTGAAAAACCATCACTAAAATGTCTTATTCATTTCTTTCTTTTGCCAAGAACTTGTATCTGATCTGTCCCACATGACACGAATTAACATATAGTTGAAACTGACTTCTGTACTCAGTTGGGAAACCAGCTTAGCTCCTAACAGTGGGGCTGCCACTGCTGGTTCCATGCGACCAACCCAAGCTGAGTCCTCAGACCCCACTGACAGCCCTTTATCTTGTCTATTGTCAGCACCTTCTCTCTTCCCAAGTCCTTGGCATCAGTTTCCAAGCTTTCTGTTCAGCCCCTTGCTATTATTCCAAGAGAGGACCTACCACCCACCTTATTATTATAATGGGAGTGAGCACCTATGAACTACTTCCCTTTTCTACTCTCCACATGAAGACTTATTCACACCCCTTCTCCGTCTCTCCAGATTCAGAGGATCAGCTGTTTGGACTTGGCGCAAAGCCAACCCTTCCTCTACATTTCTGATTGGTTGTTTGCCCCTCACCTCTTGGTTCATGTGTCAGCCTCTCTGTCCTATATCTTCCCACCCCTCCTGCCTACTGGCTCTTTGCTTTCATCATATAAGCATGCTGAAGTTTCTCCCATCCAAAAAAGAAAATTAATACAAGATGCCACCATGTAGCTCCTTTCCTAGCTTTCTCCTTCCCTATGGGCCAAGCTGTGAAAAGCAAGTCTACACTTGCTCTGTCTACTTTCTCTCCTCCCATTTATTCTTCCACAGTCAAGCTCCTTGGCACTACATTGCAGCTGCTCTGGAAAAGGTCACCAGGCTTCTGGAAGGCTAAATCAGGAAGCTCTGTAGTCCTCATTGCATGGTGACCTTTTCTGCAGAATTTGAGTGCTTCTGCTTAAAAGTTTCCTTTCTGTTGTTTCCAAGACCACCCTCCTCTCCCCTTGCCTCTAATTGCTCCTCTGAAGGGTTCCCCCCTTAGAACATGGCTCTTCCCTCTCCATTCTCACCCACGTGATCTTTCTCTCTCATGGTTTTACTACCATGTTGTGCTGGGGACATTCAAACAAATAGAATCAGCCCTGGCCTCTCCCCTGTCCTTCTTTACTTCTTTACATTGCTCTATACAACTGCTTGATAGGCATCTCCATTTGGATGATGTGTAAGCCTCTCAAACTCAGTATGTCTAAACACATCTTTCTTCTCCTCTTTACCAGACCTACTCCTCCCTCCGTGTCCCTGGTCTTACAACCATATTAGATCCCAAGCCATAAACCTGACAGTCTAGACTCTTTCCTTTCCTTTCCTTTCCTTCATTCCCCACATTCAAAAAAAAAATCACTTAGTCTTATCAATTTTATTTCTTAAATACAGTTATATGTTGCTTAATGACAGAGATACATTCTGAGAAATGTATCATTAGGTCATTTCATTGCTGTGCAAACATCATAGCGTGTACTTACACAAACCTAGATGGTGTAGCCAATGACACACCTGGGCTATATGGTATAGCCTATTGCTCCTAGGCCACAAACCTATACATCATGTTACTGTGTCCAATACCGTAGGCAATTGGAACACAAGGGTAAGTATTTGTGTATCTAAATGTAGAAAAGGTAAGTAAAAATATGGTCTTACAATCTTATGGGACCACCATCATATCTATTGCTAATCAAAACATCATTATGTGGAACATGACTGTATTCCTAGAATTTGTCTTTTCCTTCCAGCCATCCTACCACTATCTCTTTTCATCTCTGCCAATAACTTTTAAATCTATTAGATTCCATTTAGGTCATGCTCAAATCCACCTGCCATATAGCACCTAGAACTGTTTGTATAAAATAAAAATCTTACTGTTTCACTACTCTGTGTGACAATAAATTGAACTTAAAGATTTTAAATTCTTACCTGACTTGCTTCTGGGAAGATGGAGTAGATGTACTTTTTCTTATTCCTCCTGATAATTACAGCTAAAAACCCTGTACATTATATGTAAAGCAAGCATAAGAAGAATCTGCAAGATGGACAGAATGCGGCAGAGCTAGGGACCAGCTAGAGACCTGGGACCCAAGGAACCTGCCATAGCAGTGTCAGAAAAAGCCAGCTAATACAGAAGCTCCAGGGTTTCAGGACACAATATGCAAATGTCAAGCTTTTAACTGCAAATCATTCATCTGATTTTCAAGAACCAGAACGATCTCAAATGGAATTTTTTGAAAACCAGTAGAAATCAACATCAAGAGGTCAGAGATGTTAGAATTATTTGAGAAAGATTTAAGAGGATTTGTGATAAAAATGTTTCAATCAGTAATTACAAATATACTCCAAACATGAAAAAACAGAAACCCTCAGCAAAGAAATAAAAAGTCTCAGGAAAGAAAGGGAGAAAATAAAAACAACCAAATGTAACCATTAGAACCGAAATATAATAACTGAAATTAAAAGTTCAGTAGATAGATTCAGTGGCAGAATGGAAAGACAGAGGAAAGAATTAGTGCTCTGGAAGATAGAACAATGAAATTAGATAATCTGAATAATAAAGAGAAAATAAACTGAAAACAAATGTTCACAGTCTCAAGGACCTGTGGAGCTATAACAAAAGATACAACATTCATGTTATCGGAGACTTGGAAGGAGAGAAGAAAAAGGATTGAAAAAGTACTCAAAGAAATAAAAGCTGAAATGTCCCCAAATTTGGGAAGTGACATAAACCTACAGATTTAGGAAGCTGAATGAACCCCTCAAACAGTATAAACCCAAAGAAATCAATACCAAAACACATCATAAGCTTTTGAAAACTAAAGACAGAAAAAAATTTGAAGGCAATCAGATTAAAACCTTACAATAGAGGAAAAACAATTCTAATGGCAGTAGACTTCTTATCAGAAACCACAGAGACCTGAAGGAAGTGGCACAATATATTTCAAGTGCTGAAAAACAAACCCTGCCAACCCAGAATCCTATGCCCAGAAAAAAATATCCTTCTGAAATGAAGGAGAAAGAAAGACATTCTCAGATGAAGGAAAAACTAAGAGAATTTGTCATCATCAGACATATCCTGAAAGGATGGCAAAAGGAAGTTCTATAAATAGAAAGGGAGCAGTAAAGGAATAAATATTGGAATGTTAAAAAATACGATGAGCAAAAATATGAATAAATATATATTAGACTTTCCTTCTCTTTTTGAGCTTTCTAAATTACATTTGATTGAAGCAAAAATTATAAAACTGTCTAATGTTATTCTAAATATATGTTGAAGAAATATTGAAAATTATAAATGGGGGGAGATAAAGGAATGTAGGTAAGGCTTCTATACTTCATTCAAATTGGTAAAATGAAAACACCAAGACACTGTGATGGTATGCATATATAATGTAATACCTAGAACAACCACTTAAAAAAACTATACAAAGAGAGACATTCAAAAAAACTATAGATAAATCAAAATGCAATCCTAAAAAATGTTCAAGTAACTCATAAGAAGGCAGGGGGGAAAAAACTAAAAAACAAAAAACAGAACAAACAAAAAATAAAATGACAAACATAAATTCTACCATATCAATAATCATTTTAAAAGGTTAAAACATACCTGTTAACAGAGAGAAATTGGCAGAGTGAATTTTAAAACATGCTATAACTACAGTGAAGAAAAAACTTGAGGCCAGGTATGGTGGCTCACACCTGTAATCCCAGCACTCTGGGAGGCAGAAGAGTCATTTAAAGCCAGGAGTTTGAGATCCGCCTGAGCAACATAGCAAGACCTCATCTCTAAAAAATAATTAGCCAGGCATAGTGGCACATGCCTGTACTCAGGAAGCTGAGGCAGAAGGATCATTTGAGCCCCAGAGTCTGAGTCTGCAGTGAGCTATGATCGCACCATTGCACTCCAGGCTGGATAACACAACAGCATGAGAACCTGTCTCTTAAAAACAAACAAATAAATAAACAAAAAAAAAAAAACCCAACTCATTTCAAATGTATAATAACTATATACATAGACATCAGAGCAAACGAAATTACCAGAGAAAGAGAGGAATATTATATAACGATAAAAGAGTAAATCCATCAAGAAGACACAGCAATCCTAAATACAAACAACAGAGCTGCAAAATATATGAGACAAAAACTGATAAAACTGAAAGGAGAAACAGAAAAATCCATAATTATAGTTGGAGACTTCAGCACCACCACCCCTCAAAATTTTATAAAACCAGGCAGAACATCAATAAGGGTATAGAATAACTTAACAAAGCCATCAACCAAAAGAATCTATTTGACATTTATAGAATACTGCACCCCCAAACAGCAGAATACACATTCTTTTCAAGTGTCCACAGAATATATATCAAGATAGACCATATCCTGGACCATAAAACAAATCTCAACAGAAGTAAAATCATACAGAGTGTGTTCTCTGACCCCAGTGGAATCAAATCAGAATTTAAAAACAAAAGACAATGGGATAATCTCCAAACACTTGGAAACAAAGTAACACACTTGTAAATAATACATAGGTCAAAGAAGCAGTCTCCAGGGAAATTTTAAAAATATATTTTTAAACTGAATGAAAATGAACATACAACATATCAAATTCATGGCACATAGCTAAAGCAGTGCTGAGAGGAAAATGTATAGCACTAAGTGCATACAATTGGGGAAAAAAAGAAATTCTCAAATAAAAAACTTAAGCTTCAACTTCAGGAATTTAGAATAAGAAGAGCAAAATAAATCTGAACCAGAGAGAAAGAAAGAAAGAATAAAGAGAAGAACATAAATCAAGGCCAGGTGCGGTGGCTTACGCCTATAATCCTAGCACTCTGGGAGGCTCAGGCGGGAGGATTGCTTGAGCTCAGGAGTTCAAGACCAGCCTGAGCAAGAGTGAGACCCCATCTCTACTATAAATAGAAAGAAATTAGCTGTACAACTAAAAATATAAAAAATTAGCCAGGCATGGTGGTGTGTGCCTGTAGTCCCAGCTACCTGGGAAGGTGAGGCAGGAGAATTGCTGGAGCCCAGGAGTCTGAGGTTGCTGTGAGCTAGGCTGACACCATCGCACTCTAGCCCGGGCAATATAAAGAGAATCTTTATAAAAAAAAAAAAAAAAAAAAGAAAAAGAAAAAGAAAAAGAAAAAAAAAGAAAAGAACATAAATCGATAAACTTAAAAATAGGAAAACAATAAATAAAATCAATGAAACAAAGAGCTGGTTCTTAGGAAAAAAAATCAATAATATTGACAAACTTCTAGCAAGACTGACAAAGAAGAAAGGAAGAAGACACAAATGACCAGTACTGAGAATAAACAGGGGATATCTACAGATTCTGCAGACATCAAAAATAAAGGGATACTACAAACAACTCTAATACATAAATTTGACAAGTTAGACAAAATGATTCATTCTTCAAAAGACACAAACTACCACAACTCACCCAATACAAAACATACTTGAATAGTCCTTTATCTATCAAGGAAATTTAATTTGTAATTTTAAAACTCCCAAAAGAGAAATCCACAGGCCCAGATGATTTTACTAGACAATTCTATCAAAAATTTAATAAGAATTAACACCAATTCTATACAATCTCTTCCAGAAAGTATAAGAGGATAAAACATTTTAAACTTGGCCCCCAAAGCATGATCCATAAAAAGAAAAATTGATAAACTGAATTTCAACAAACTTAAAAGAAATGTTTGCTTGGGGAAAGACCCTGTTAAGTGGATGAAAAGACAAGAGACAGATTTGGAGAAAATATTTTTAAACCACATATCTGACAAAAGACTAGTATTTAGAATATACAAAGAACTCTTAAAATCCTACAGTGAAAAAGCAAGCAATCTAGTTAGAAAATAGGCAAAAGATATTTTTGCAGACCTTGGAAAAATAGCTCTGTGCTTCACGTGGAACCAGAAAGGACCCTGACTAGTTAATGAAATCCTATGTGATAAGAATAAATTGGGAGGTATCACTTTACCAGACTTCAAGCTATACTACAAGGCAATGGCAACCAAAATAGCATGGTACTGGCACAAAAACCGAGACACACGTCTATGGATCAGACCGGAGGATACAGATACAAATCCATCCTCATATTGCCATTTGATCTTCAACACAGCAGATAAAAACATACACTGGGGTGAAGAATCCTTATTCAATAAATGGTGCTGGGAAAATTGGATAGCCACACGTAAATGGCTGAAACAGGATCCACACTTCTTGCCTCTCCCAAAAATTAATTCATGATGGATAACAGACTTAAACCTAAAGGCATGAAACTATAAGAATTCTAGAAAAAAAATGTTAGAAAAACTCTTAGAGATATCAGCCTAGGCAAGGAATTTATGAAGAAGACTCTAAAAGCAATCACAGCACCAACAAAAATAAATAACTGGGACCTGATCGAATTTAAAAAGTTCTGCACAGTCAAGGAAATTATCATTAGAGCAAATTGACAACCTACAGAATGGGAGAAAATATTTGTATGCTATACATCCAATAAAGGGCTGATAGCCAGAATCTGAGAAGAACTCAAGCAAATCAGCAAGAAAAACTCAAACAACCCCATTAAAAAGTGGGCCAAAGACATGAACAGAAACTTTTCAAAAGAAGATAGACTAATGGCCAACAAACATATGAAAAAATGCTCAATGTCTCTAATCATCAAGGAAATGCAAATCAAAACCACAGTGAGATATCACCTAACTCCAGTCAGAATGGTTATCAAAAAGTCCCAAAATAACAGATGCTAGTGTAGACGCAGAGAAAAGAAACACTTATACACTGTTGGTAGGACTGCAAACTAGTACAACCTCTACGGAACACAGCATGGAGATACTTCAAAGAACTAAAAGTAGACCTACAATTTGATCCAGCAATCCCACTACTGGGTATTTACCCAAAGGAAAAAAAGACATTTTATAAAAAAGACACTTACTTGCACTTGAATGTTTATAGCAGCACAATTCACTATTGCAAAGATGTGGAATCAACCCAAATGTCCATCAATACATGAGTGGATTAATAAAATGTGGTATGTGTATACCATGGAGCACTACTCAGCCATTAAAAAATGGTGCTCTAGTATCTTTTGTAACAACCTGGACAGAACTGGAGGCCATTCTTCTTAGTGAAGTATTGCAAGAACGGAAAAACAAACACCACATGTACTCACTACTAAATTGGAACTAATCTATCAACATTATGTGCACATACGGCAGTAAAATTCAAGGGAAAGGAGGGGATGGATAAATTCACACCTAACGGGTACCATACACACTGACTGAAGGGCACACTTCAGTGGGAGGAAGGAGGGGATGGATAAATTCACACCTAACGGGTACCATACACACTGACTGAAGGGCACACTTATAACTTCGATTCAAACTGTACAAAAGCAAATTATGTGACCAAAACGTTTGTACCCCTGTAAAATTCTGAAATTTAAAAAAAAGCAAATGGACAAAAGATATGGAGAAACAGTTTCCTGAAAAGGCTGTACAGATGGCAAATAAGCACATGAGAAGATGTTTAACACTGTTAACTATCATGGAAATGCAAATTAAAACCACATGAGCTATCACTATACACCTACCAGAATGGCTAAAATAAAAAATAGTGACACCACCAAATAGTGGCAAGGATGCAGAGAAACTGAATCACTCATACAATGCAGATGGGAAAGGAAAATGATACAATCACTCTGGAAAAATATTTGGCAGTTTCTTTAAAAACTAAACATACAACTACTATATGATCCAGCAATTGCACTCCTAGATATGTATCCCACAGAAATGATGACCTAGTCTTACACAAAAACTTGTGCATGAATATTTATAGCAGCTTTATTCCCAATAGCCAAAAAATGGAAATAACTCTGATGTCTTTCAAGGGGTGAATGATCAAACACACTGTGGTATATCCTTACCATAAAATACTACTCAGCAATGAAAAGGAATTATCAATAGAGACACATGCACCAACCTGGATGAATACAGAGAATTATGCTGAATGAAAAAAAGCCAATCCCAAAAGGTTAGTTACTGCATGATTCCATTGACGTCACGGTCTTGAAATGACACAATTACAGAAATGGAGAACAGATTAGTGGTTGCCAGGGGCTGGGGAGAGTGACAGGTGTAACTCTAAAAGGACAAGGTGGGGGATGTTTGTGGTGATGGAAATGTTCTTTACTTGACTGTATCCATGATAATATGTTAGGTCCAGAGCTGAGAGAGAGATACATGGAGCTGAGAGATACACGGAGCCTCATGTGTAGCAAAATGCTGTGTATTTTGAGCATCTGGGTGCAGATGGGTGGAGGCTGAAAAGTCATCCCCACTGAAGGAGGGGAAAGCCTTGGGTTTTATAGGGGGCTTCTCAGTGGGGAGTGAGTACCTGGGCCAGAAGAGCTGCTGCAATAAAAATTTTTTCAAACAATCAATTTCTGGGACCCCTGTGTGAGTCTCATCCTGTAGAGAAAATTGGGGGAGGGGCGGATAGGAATGCCACAGGTATCTGTTAGATTTACAATGTCTGGGGACTCTCCAGACTCCTGTTGCTATTGTTTGACAAGCCTTAGTTTTCTATTAACCGCATTCCATCCTATACATATTTTTCCAGTTCCCTCCTGGAACAAACCTGACAATATCATGGCTGTAAAATTGTGCTATAGTTTGGCAAGATGTTACCATTGGGGAAACTGGGGGCACATCCAGGGGATTATGCTGCCTTATTTCTAACAACTGCATGTGCATCTACATTTATCTCAGAATAAAAAGTTTAATTAAAAAATAACTAGACAAAAAAATGTGTCCTTTCTGTTCCTTTTAAGGAGGACTAGTCTCAAGGAAGATGGTTTTGTTTTGTTGATCAGAGAAGAAGATGTGGTGAAATGCTAAGAGAATGTAACAGAGGACAGAGGGAGAGAGGGAAAGAGAGAGAGAGAGAAAGAAAGAAAGAGACAGAGGGCAGAGAAAAGCAGGAAGCACTGAAGAAATTTAGACCAAGAGCACTTACCATAAGAAGTTGACGAGAAATCAAAGTTTGGGCATAACAAGAATTGTTTAGAGAGGACGTTAGGAGGTATTTTTGTATGATATTCTATGGAACCATCTTTTCCAGGTCTAGAAGCAAACTTCAGAAATTACTTATCAATTTTTTTTTTTTGAGGTAGAATTGTATTTGTTTGGATATGATACCATGACAGTAGTCTACAAAGTAGCTTGGAATGTTTAGGCCATATCTGGTGGGTCTGTCTGGGTTTTCAGCCTGAGCTGTCCTTCCAGTAAATCACACCCCTAGGACTGTGACAAGAATGACTTTTCAAAATGAGCATCTAGCTGTTATGCTCATGGTGCAAAGGAAGGGAGGTTGACTCACCAGAAGTTGTGTGATTCTTGGAAAGTCACCTTCAAAAAGAGGGAAACGGGATCTATTCCAAAATCAAAATTAGAAGCATGAGGGCATGGAGTTTTCAGACCCAGATGTGACAAATGGAGAGCTATACTCATGTGGCTTTATATAAGCTGGACTGAGGGAGGCTAAAGAAGTCTGTCAGCCGTGCAGAATACTGGGAATCAGTATTTATACAGAACCAACCTGAATAACACACAATTTCTGCAGATATTGGGAATTTCATGGATGAGGAGGTCAGTGACAGACATGTCTGGACATGTTTTGAATGCCTGTCTGGCCACTGGATAACAGAGGTCACTGAAGGACCAGGATCAAGCAGCCCACCTGCTACCACACACATCCGGTCTGTGGTTAGACCCCCTCCAAATGCCACAGGGGGCCTGATCCTGGAGGCTGGAAGTAGAGAAGGTTAAGAGAGTGTGCATGGCCCAGCCCTAGTAATTACTGTGGGCACAAAGCCACAAAGACCAGCTCTGTGGCAGGATGCCCGCCAGCCCTAGAAAGGCTCCACAGCACAGCGGAGACGTGCTGGAATTCAGAGTTCACCACTGCACGCCAAGGGGAAGGGAAGTTGGGAGCAACATGTGTGGTCAGGACCTAAGAACTTCTGCCCCAGTTCATTCAAGGGCACAGCTAAGTGCAGTCTGGAAAGGCAGAAATAGCTGGCTCAGGTGACTGGGCAACAATACATGGTCATGTTCATAAGCAAACTTAGATTTCCCCAGAAATCAAGCCTGATTTCTTGCTGTTGGGGAATCTAATTCAGAAGGAGAGAGAGAAAGCAGCCTCCTTGTTTCCCCACCCTGCCCCCAGAGAACCCAATGGAGCTAAGAGTGGGGTTGGGACCGGAAGCAGGATGTGGCTCCACAAGGGTGATGCAGGTGTGACTCAGCCTGCTGAGGTCAGGTCCTGGCAAGACAGGTTCCGGTGGGTGGGGATGACCTGATGGCAGTGGCAGATTGCTTTGCATAAGAACACACAAGGAGGTAGTGGAAGAGGGCGGGATTTGAGCAGCTGCTGGGCGGAGAAAGAGATCTAAGGAGCATTCTTAGGAAGTACTGCCATGGTCCATGCCTTGAAGCAAACTCCCTTCTTGGTGTCCACAATCAGCCACCAGCGAATGTCACAGTTATTGAGAAGGCTTGGCTCATTGGTGACATAGACATGTAGTGCTTTTATTTTTTTCCTGAAGGTCCCTCTTGTGGTCATTCTGTTGGATGTGCTACTTCTATGGCTAACACCAATGGGCCCTGGGTGGCCTGTGAAGGTCAGACATCCAAATGCTGTCCTCTCTTGGGCTAGTGAGGCCTCCCCCATGCACGTTCCCTGACTCAGGTGGTCCTCCCCTCAGAAAATGTCCCTGGGACCCCTTACTCTAAAGGCCACTCAAGCCATGTTCTCTGGCATCTACTAGACTGCAGAAATGATCATGTCTTTGATGAGCCAGAAGCAGATGGCAAGGTTGGGGTGCAGCTGTCCCACAGGCACTCTTCTCACTGCTCTGCTATCTCTGTCTCCCCCACCCCCTTTCTCCAGGCTCCACCAGGGCTGGAAGCTCTGTAGGTTAAAAGACTTTGCAAATTTCAGGGTGAGATAATCCCCAGGCCCCAACTTGGTGGGAGTAGAGATGATCCATGTTCTCCTGGGTCACCTTCCCTTGGTCACCTCTAGCATGAAGTGGCCCCGTCTACTTCTCCAGCCCCAGCTCCTCTGGTCTCACCTTGCATTTCATGCCTGGTGATAGAAAATTGCATGTGTTTTTTATGTTTCATGGGGTTCCACCCATATCCGGGTCCTTTTATCTTTCTCTCCCTCTGGACATCTGGAAAATGCTCCTCTTGTGAGATCAGATCAGGCTCTAGTCCTTTCCCACTCAGACTGGGCTAAGTATCCCTTTTCCCTGCTCCAATCCCACCCTGTGAACATATATGCCCCTAGCATGTGTCTCATTACATCAAAACAGCACCTCTAAGTATCTAACTCTCTCCTACAGACTATGCATTCCTTGAAGACAGAGACTTGCCTTTTGATTTCCATATGTTGTGCCTATGACAACTTCTGATTCATAGAAGGCAGTCACTAAATGTTTGTTGACCAGACTAAAAAGAAGGGAAAACAGACTAAATCTCTCATCTTTCGTAATGAGGGAGTGTATATAGTGGACACTTCACTTTGGGGGATACCAGCATCTGACACCTTTGCAGGTTCAAAGAATCGGCCACTGTGGGAGTCGTGGTGGGATCTGAGGCCAGCCTTTCATGAGTGAAGTGAAGAAGCCAAGTACTTGTCCTCCCAGAGCCCTAGCAATTGGAGCCCAGTTGGATGGCCTAAGTTCAGCTAAGGAAAGCTTTCCAGAGTCTGAAACCAGAGGAAGGGAAATGAAGAGCAGAGGCCTGTGCCCTAGGGCAGTGGTCACAGCAATACAAGACTCTAAACAGGTGCTCTTGGGTGTGACCTTGGTCTAGCTTCCTGCCGCCTGCCTGCCCACTTCCCCAGCCCGGCTCCCCAGGCCTCCCACCAATTCCATAGGATCCACCAAGTACCCTTCCACTCAAATACTTTTCTGTGCAAGTGAACAGAGGGCTTCTCTTATTTGGCAGCAAGATCCCTGACTAGTATAATACGTCTAGTACATGTGTTGATAGATACCGATTTATTTTTGGCCTTGAAAAAATATACATATGTATAAACATACAAAAGTACATATTTAACCTAAAGATAGACATAATCTAAATATATATTTATTTATGTAATTTAATCTGAAGATAATCTGTAGTAGAATAAAATGGGATATAAAGCTTGCAAATCACTAAAAAGAAATCAAATAAAAGTCAATATACCAAAAGATACAAAAGTAGAAATGAACGTAAACATAAGATTGAAGAAGTTAGATCAATCTTATTAGTTACCATAATAAAATGTACTGGGCTACAACTCCCCATTTGAAGCAGAAGAGCTCTCAAAATTCAAAAGGATAAATTCAACACTACATAGTAGATTCTTGGATTGGCTCTACCAACTTCCATTCCATCTTCCTTCTATTTGAAGAGGTGGTAAAACTAAAAATTACCTTTTTCAAAGGCCTGCAAAATGAGAATGCTAGGTGCAAAGTAGGTTGGGCCAGTAAGATGCATTTGAGGGAGCTTTGGCAGGTAGAGGTGGAATGAAGGCCACCTTCCTGCTGCTGTTTGATGGAAAACAAGTTTGGACAGACAGGACCACTGGAAGTGGCCAGACCTACCATGTCTGGTCACCAGCTTCCAGGGGTAAGAGGCAGTGGTGCTGGCAGCAGCAGCAATAGCTTTCTGCCATGGCAGCAGATGTGGTGCTGTGAACTTGGAACCAAGACTCCAGTGGAGGCTGCCAATATCGTCACTCCTCTAGCCTCACCTGACACTTCCGTAAGCACCTAATTCCCTGTATTAAATCCCTTTCCGCTTGAAATACATAAAGCAGTTTCTGTTTCTTCCACAGAAATCTGAACCATATATATTATTTGAAAAAGGTAGGCCTAAAATAAAGTGACCCATAAAGCTCTTCTTCAAAAAGATGAACAAAAATATAGTACATAAATGAAAGCAAAACAAAGCAAAAACTAAAGTAGGAATGGCAATATTAATATTAAACAAAAAAGAATTCAAGAAAAAACATCATATAGAATATCATATCAATACAAGATGCAAATCACAAAGAAGATAGGCTCAACGTTTAAGTTCTGCATAAAATAGAAGCTAAATTTTAAAAATAAAATCTGGTCAGGCACAGTGGCTGATGACTGTAATCCCAGCACTTTGGGAGGCCAGAGATGGGGAGGATCACTTGAGGCTAGCAGTTTGAGACCAGCCTGGGCAACACAGCAAGACCTTGGCTCTACAAAAAATATAAAAACTGGGCATGATGGTGCATGCCTGTAGTCCCAGCTACTTGGGAGGCTGAGGCAGGAAGAGCACCTGAGCCTATGATTTCGAGGTTGCAATGAGCTATGATAGTGCCACTGCACTCTAGCCTGGGCAACAAGAGAGATCTTGTCTCTAGAAGGGAAAAAAAAGTCTTAGCAATCAAGAACAAGAAGAAATTGATAAGATTATAATCTTAGTGGTAACATTTATCATTTATTTCATAGACTTTGATGAATCAAATGGACACAAAAGAATTAAATAATCAATAAGTTTTTTACCATTTACAATGCACAAACAGCTAATTTATATTCCTTTAAAAGGCTCTGAGACATTTATAAACTAAGACAATACATTAGACCATAAAAGAGATATAAACTCTCTCTAACCTTAATCTAACAATACAAAGGATTAGTGAGAAAAATATTAAATAGTAGAACACAAATACCAGGAAATTAAGCAATGTTCTTCTAAATAAAACTTAGGTAAAAAAGGAAATAAAATGTAATTAAATACTGTTTTGAAAATAACAATAATACCAGATTTCAAAACTTCTGGCAGATGACAAAGCTATATTTAGAAAAAGAATCATATTATAAAATTACCATTATTATTTTTAAAAAATAATAATGAAAATAAATGAAGTATTTATCTCAAGAAGGAAAAACTTTTAGTGTAAAATAAATGTAAAATAAAGCTGTTAAAAGGTATTCATATTATGAAAGCAGAAATTGATTATTAATGCAAAAACAGGAAAGTATCATTAATAATTCAATCCAAGCTGGGTTTTGCAAAAAGAAAAAAATACCAAAAATAAAAACATCCTATGTGATGATTTTCAGGAAACAAAAAAACAAAAACAAAAACCAGTAAATTAGACAACACTTTAAAAATCTAGTAAAAGAAGGGAGGGAGAGAAAAAAACTACGCGAGCATGTTTGAAGATCTTGATGAAAGGTTTGCATCATAATCCTAAAAGACACAACCCCGGATGCCATAATCTCAAATGTTGAAATCGCAAAAGATCAAATCTCTAAAGCCTAAAATCCCTAATATCTAAAATCCTGAAAATCACAATCACAGAATAGTTGCATCATGTTACAGGAAACTATTACTTCATTATTGTCTTTACTTAGAAATTAAGTATGGTTTAGATGATCGCACTTACAAAGCTGAGTGCATACAATTACCAACCATAGTGATATGTGTTCATACATTTCCCTTTCTGACCTTTTTCTTTATGAGTTTTTATGAGTGCAAAAAATATGTTATTATTGACTATTTTATAGTGTAAAGTTGCCTATGAAGTGTGTCATAGTTTTTATATGTTTCTCAAATAAATCCCCTTCTAAAACTGTAAATAAATGCATTTTAAATAATTTTTAAAATTATTTTTTCCAGAATTATATGTTTGGGATTTTGATCTTTTGGGACTTCCACATTTGGTATTATGGCACTCAGGATTGTATCTTTTGGGATTATGATTGGCTTGCTTTGATGAAATGGAATGATTTTCAAAGGAACATGTAAGTTACCAGGATGGGTATGTAGGCTCATGACTGTAATCCTAGCACTCTGGGAGGCTGAGGAGGGAGGATCGCTTGAGGTCAGGAGTTCAAGACCAGCCTGATCAAGAGCAAGACCTCGTCTCAACTAAAAATAGAAGAAAAAAAAAATTAGCCAGACGTGGTGTCACTCGCCTCTAGTCCCAGCTACTCAGGAGGCTGAGGCAGGAGGATCACTGAGCCCAGGAGTTTGAGGTTGCTGTGAGCTAAGCTGACACCATGGTGCTCTAGCCTGGGCAACAGAGCAGTACTGTGTCTCAAAAAAAATAAAAAATAATGAAAGAAAAAAGGAATATGTAACTTACCAAAATGAACTCAATAGGAAGTAGAAAACCTGATTACATTACTCATTCTTTTTTTTCTTGACTATTACAAAACTTCATTTAACAAAAAATTTAATATGAAAATGTGCATAACCCAATTTTGATGTCACAGTAAAACAGGCCCTTTGGTGAGGGGATATGGATTTCTCTGCTGAACAGCCATTATTTATACTCGTTCCAAGGCTTCTAATGTGATGATACTATTTCCTCATACTACCACCCTTCCAATATTGTTCTGTTGCCCACTAGTTGCCATCTCTACACATTTATGTATCACAAGATTCATATAGGGAACAAATCCCTGAAATATTCTTTGGACACATCTGTCACCATTTAATTTCAATGATGACTTCTTGTCCATAAATGTTTTCGACTCGGAAGAGTGAGCTTTTGCTCATGGTATCTATTCTGCCGTATCAGAGATGACTCTATATTATCCATTCTTAAAGACATTTTAAAAGTTATGAAAGAAAACTTCTAGTCACAGTGTTTGGATGGTTTACTGGATGCCTCTTGGGCACTGCTTGGAGTCCTCTTGGCCTCAGCTCTTGTTTCACCCACAACTATGGCTACCAGTTCTGCTCTGGCTTCGGAAAGTATACAACAGGTGTAATCCAATGGCACTTTGCCCCAGGGCTTCTGTGACACTCCTCAGTGTAGGTTATCCTTGGGACCCTGCCTGCTCAACCAAGGTAAGGAGTAGTTAATGTCCTTTGGGGCACCCTTCAACCAAGAAGTAGGGGCATGAGAGAGAAATGGACAAATGCTATCCTGTCTCTTTCCCCAGGAGCAAGGCCTTGAGCTGCATGTCATGGTGCTGCTCTGATTGTCCATTGGGACTGAGCACCCTGTAGCAGTTGGTCAACGTGATAACACATCCTTGTTTTGACTCTCCTCTTTCCCTGTTTTGATCTCCTATCCTTTCCTGGCTCCTGTCCTAACACCTAGATCCACACTCCCAAATGAACAATCACACATAAGCCTTTGTCTCAGGCTGTGCTTTTAGGAGAACCCAGGCTAAGACGGTTGGCACTTAGAGCAGTCCTAGAAAGTGAGCCTTCAGGGCGGGACTTTAGATGGGCCATTCACGGGTCAGATGGCCATCAATCTCTGGGCTGGTGGTTAGTAGGGCAACAAGAATGCCTCACATGTATTGATATCACAATTACTAGGACTCTTACCTGGGCTGGACTGGGAATGAGGTACAGGCGGAAGGGGATGTGTGAGGTTGAGGGGTAGGGGTCATGCTTCTATAGAAATGTTTAATGAGATCCCTTCTTTCCAGCAGCTATGAGGTAGGCTGTGTCAAAAATCAAGCCCAGGATCTTAACTGTAAAGGCAGCAAAATATAAAAGGAGACAAATGCCCACAATACGTCCACTGGGAGCTGTCATCACCATTCTGGCCACTTGGTTAGTTTGCTGCCATCTCTTTTGACTGACTGCAACTCCACCTCACCTCAGCCTTCACTTTGGGCCACAACTAAAATACGAAACTCAAACATCCTTGGGCTTGACGAAGAGGACACACTGCTCAGGGCTTTATATGGTGATGGGGAGAATTCATCTATCTGCAAAAGTGCCTCCTAATCCTGACTGCCTTCCTCAACACATCTGCTTGGCCCTTCAATGCCTTGAACATTTGGGTAGTTCACTCTGAAGTTTGGTATTCTGTTCCCTTCTGAGGTAGAAGGGGCTAGCTTGTGAGAAATATGTTAAATCTCTCTTTTAAGGAAGCTGTGCATCTGAAAATGGCATCTTTCCATTCAAGACATGAGAGCAAGCCTTGTGTTTAAGACGCTTGGCTGCTGCAGGTGCAGAAGACTCCAGTGGGATGGTCGGAAAGAGAAAGTGTTTGGAAGAAAGATCTGGACCCATATGATGGAATTATGCCAAACTCTGTTGTCAGGATTGATCTGTCATCTTTTGGAACAAATTTTTTTTCTGCTTTTTGTTTGCTTGTTGTTTACTCATCAGTCTAAAATATTTAGCCAATGCAGTAAAACAAACAAAAAGAGATAAAGAAGAGAAAGACATGCATATAGAATATTTGAACTAATAAGACAGTTTAGTTAGTTGTGATGTGCTCAAACATATATTTAAAAAACAAGGGTTTTACTATACAGTAGCAATAACTAGTTAAAACTATCTAATGGAAAAAAGGTTTCCAATGACCATAGAAATTGTCAAATATGTAGACTAAACTTCATATGAAATGAGCGCAATTTGTCCTACCAGATGATACAACATGTAACAAAATAATACATAATATATAACATTAGTAGAGGTAGGCTGGGAGCAACATAGGCTAAGGCTGATGAATTAATAAAAATGAATTTAAAGTCCAAAGACAGATAAAAATATACATGAAATTTTAATACATGGTAAAAGTGACCCTTCAAACTAGCTAAATAAAGGGGAAATTTTTCAATATTTGATCAAATGGCTAACCATTTAGGAAAAATGAAGTTCCTACCTCATGCAATAAATCTACATCAGCACTGGATAGCTTAAAGACAGGAATATAAAAAGTGAAATTACAAAAGCCCCAAAGGCAAATAAAGAAATAGTTATTTACATTTTGGGTGGGGAAGTACTTTCTAAGAATCATACCAATGACAGAAATTGTAAACAAAACCATTAGATTTTGACAATATTTTTTAAATCTGTATATCAAAAACATCTTAAATAAAATAAACAGGCAGGCTGGGTAAGGTGCAGGGAGAGGGCAATGAAGGGAAAAAAAGAATGTAAATGCATTTATTACCACTGGACTGTACACCTTAAATTGGCAAAGATGGTAAATTATACATGTATATTTCATCTCAATAAAAAAATTAACAAAATGTAAAGGAAAAGAATAAACTTATCTTGCCCTAAAAAATTAATAGGCAAACAACAATATGGGGGGAAATATTTGCAACTTGTAAAGGAAGCAAAGATTTGATGTCCATAATATATATAAAGCAATAGAGAAAAAGACAAATTGTCCAGCAGAAAAACGAACAAAGGACATGAGTGTGCAACTCACGAAAGAAGAAATATACACAAATACTGATGCTGAATAAGTGACCAAGCTCAATAATGATCAGGAAAATGCAAATTTTAAGAAATGAGATATCATTGTATACATACCTACCACATTGGCAAATGTTTAATAATGATAAGTAAAATTAAACAAGACACGAGAAATTCGTATCCTCATATCCTGATGGCTTCTGTGTAACAGACACAAACTCTTTGAAGGACAATTTGGAAATAAATATAAAAAATCTGAATAATGTTTATAAATTTTGAATCAGAAATTCCACATCTAGGGTCCATGTCCAGGGCATTTATATTAAAATATGCACAAGACTTTGACCTCAAAAATTTCATTATCAATAGCAAAACCAAATAGAAGCAACCTAAATCTACAATGATCGGGAATAAATATATTAATATGTTTATATATTAACATATAATATGTTAAGTTTATATTTTAATATATAATATGTAAAATATTAAATAATATACAGAGCATTTTATATTTTAATATAAATATTAAATATATTAAATAATATATAAAATAACTTTATATTTTAATATAGAAATATATATTGTATAGTCAAATCCTATGCAACCATTAAAGATAATTTTAGAAGTATACTTTGTGACTTGGAAAAAGTGGAATATGTTATAAAATTAAAAATTGGTTTGCTCCATTTTTATTTTTATAAAACAATATATTTCTATATGATTAAAAAAAGCTTGGAAAGAAAGAAACACACCAAAATAGAAGATATATGTCAAGAGTAGTTATCACTGACTTGTGGGATTCAGATTTAATTTGTGTTATATTACCTTTCATTGCTTTCTGCCTTTTCTAAATTTCTTACAGGAAACACAGCACTTTGATACTTTTTAAAAACCATAACTCCTAAAACAAACAAACATTAAAATGCTATTATAAGGTCACACCCCAGAAGTGGCTAAAATTCTTTCTGTGGGGCTTGTGAGCCATCCAGAACAAAAGTGGCAATAGGGAATGAAGTTATTATTCTTGCATTAATTACTATTATTATGGACACACAATTGTAGTCTGTCAGTTTCCGAGTTCCTGTTATTACCTAAGTCTACGTCTTCAGGGAGCCTGTGTTCCTCTGGCCTCTTTGATCAACAAATCTCAGAGCATCACATAAACATCCCCATCCAGATAAATTAGAAATGTGGCAAAAACCATGTCCAGCTTTTGGATGGACAAACTGAGCTTCAGAGGGAAAGGGGATTTGCCACATCCCAGCAGTAGAATCCCTAAATCTCAGACCTCAAAATCATCTTAGGAGGCATCATGTTACCCAGCTCAGTGCAGAGTCCCTGATCCCCCGTCCCTGATAGGCCACTGAGCTTAAACATAGGGCCTGTGAGGGCACTACTCACACAAGGCCTTCCATCCTCTTATTGGACCTTTGTCATTGTCAGAAGGACCTTCCTTATACCAAGGCAAACTCCGTGTCCCTGGAATTTCTGCTCACTGGCTTTGGTCAGAGAAAATAGAATTTTTCCAGTTTTCTGATGCAGCTCTGGGTTATGCCAGAGTCGCCAGTGGTTGTCCATCCAGAAGAAGCAACAGCAATGACCCTTTGCATCTATATCATTTCTCTGTGTTCCACCTTTTGTTTCTTTTTTATTCAACAGCTTTATTGTGATATAATTCACATACCATAATGATTTTCAGTAATTTTTAGTTAATGATTTTTAGTATATTTACAAAGTTGTGCAGCCATTACCACAATTTAATTTTAGGACATTCCCATACCTAACTGCAGTCTCTTCCCCATCTCCCCCCTTCCTACCTGCCTCTGAGGTTTCTGTTTAATTACAGGAGCCCACAGCTAGGGTGTCTCTTATCATCTTTGTGGTTAGCATTGTCTCCACACCTTTTTAAAAAAACTGTTTATAACACTGTTCCTTGCTTTAAAAGGCCCAATTCTAAAGAATCCAGGCTAACTCAGTACTATGGTCTGAATGCATGTGTCCTCTCAAAATCCATATATTGAAACCTAGTCTCCAATGCAATAGTATCCATATGCCTTTGGGAGGTGATTAAGTCCTTATGAATGAAAGGAGTGTCATTATAAAAGAGAGCGAGCCTTTTCCAGACACCAGATTGGCTGGTACCTTGATCTTGAACATCCCCGACTCTGTAACTGTGAGCAATAAATTTCTATTGCTTCTAAAGTACTCAGTCTAAGGCATTTTGTTATAGCAGCCCGAACAGACTAAGACACTCAGGGTTAGAGACTGCAGGAGGCCAAAGGCCAAAGCGATGCTGTGTCCTCGTTGGGCCTGGCTGCCTCTGGGCTAGGCCAATCTCCTCCCACACCTTTGCGAGCAGCTTTGGAATAAGGTGGCTAATGTGCTCCTGAATGAGCATTGGGTGAGCTTTGGTTCAGTTTACCTGGGACCATCGAAGCCTAGGGGAGGACAGGACCCGTGATTCACCTCTGAATGCTGCTGAGAGATTTAAAAATGAAGCCCTTGCTCCTCACTCACCACACTGTCATCCGTGATGCCAATTCGAGAATAATGTCAGCCCTACATCACACCGAACTGTGAGGAGTGCTGGGTGTCTTAGGTAGAAGTCCCTCATGCAGCATTTGGAGGCCAACGAAAGCCTTCCCAAGTCCATGTCCAGGGCATCTGGGGATGCGGTGGAGGCAGGGAGAATGGGATGGGACAATTTGGGCCGGTCCTAAAATAGAGACCAGTATTGCCATGGCCAACACTCACTTACCAGCCCCCCACCCCACCACCACTGCTTCCCAGGGAAGGAGGCTTGTATCCTGTTTGTTGAATGCATAAACCGAAGCAAGGAGCCGCAGAACGAATGACTATATCCTGAAGCCTTATTTTCAAATTAAATCTCTTACCAGGAAGAGAAGTCTTAAACTGTGAAAACACATCTGTAGTGTACTACGCTGGCCATGTGTTTTTAATTAACCCAGTCATCTCCCCCGACCCCTTAACTTTCATGTTGATATCATCAAGCTAATCTCTTAATCAGCTACCCACTTCAGCCCACCCCCAGACATGATTTTTGGTTATGTTTTTAAATCTTCATTCCACAAATAAGATCGCAGCCATTATGTCTAAACTAAACCAAGATGTTTAAGGTCTCTTCCAGCCCTAACTTTGCTGGAAGATTTTACAAAAAACTACATTACGCAACTTGTTTCTCAGAAGATGCTTCCTCCCCTAAGAATCTGAAATGACTTATTTCTGGGGATGTGGTGGGGGTGAGTGGTGAGTAAACCCTCCGAAGAGTGGAAATAAAGCTCGGGAAAGGGTTTTAAGTCCCTTTGGAGTTTACATCTGGACCCCAAGCTTCACCATCCTCAAACCACCTTTCCTTCCTGTCTCTCTCTTACCTCGGCTGTTTGATGACATTTTCCAAAAGACTTGAAAACAGAGAAACGCTAGATCCACAACTCTGAGAAAAAATGTGCCGCACCAAACCTGAAGCTGATTTTTAAACACAACGTGAAGCTTCAGACTCGGCCCCCTCCCTCCTGCCTACACCTGTCCTTCCTCACGCTCGTCCCTCAGAGGAAGAAGCTTTTCCAAAGAGACAAGAAAACCACATCACACTCCTAAGTGTGAAATCACAAATTCTGATTTTTTTAAAAAAATTCTCAGAAAGGGAGAAATAAAGATAATTTTTATATTCCTTGCAGGGATTTGTAAACCATTAGAATCATACTTGAAGGTCTTAGCCAGCTGGGCCTCCCTGGTAGGTGCCCCACGTGACGCATGCGCATTCGCAACAGCACCTACCTTCGTGCTCCCCGCATGTCCCGCGGTGGCTTCTCCACCGTGCGGATAATAAGAAAGAAGCACAAAAGAGGGTTTGAGGAAGATAAATAGGTCAGCTGGCAGCTACGACGTGCAGAAGGAACGTTGAATGTTGTTCTGTGTGCTAAGAGGAGTCCCGGACAGGACCTATAAAGCACAGTGTTTGGAAAATGTGACCAACGAGGAGGAAGGGTGAGGAAAGGAGAAAGGAAGGGAAGGAGAAAAAGTGGCTTCCACTGATGAAAGCAGGTAGAAAAGCCACTCAAGTGCCCATGTGACACTTTATTACAAGTCACAGACTTGCTGCATTCTCCACCATCACTACAAGATGCCCATAGCCCGCTTTAAAAAATCAAACTATGACATCCACGGTTTCCAATGTCTGGTTTGTGGCTACTCTTTCCCAAAACATATCTAAAGATGCACATTAACAGGAACTTTTTAAGAAGCCTCAGCTGTATCTTCTGATTTGGGATTTTTGGCGTCTCCTCTTCATTCTGCGTCCTGCATCACTGAATCAGCTGTGATCTTTATGCTCCCTGGTGGACTATAGTACTATGCTTGGGTGATGTTTGGAGCTAGAACTATATGCAGACTTTAAACATTTGCTTGAAGTTTGGTAGAAAAAAATTTATTATCCTATAGGTTGTTGGGGGGGCAATAGATGTATACACACATACATAACATACATATATATGCTTATAAGCACATAAATGCTTACATATATATATTTCCTTTTGTTGGCACAGATGCAGAGATGGATAGTGGGAAGATAGCTTTCAAGATGCACGTTAGAATAAAGATCAACTTTATGCAGTTGAATTAAGTTGTTTTATTTGAGAAGCAGCAGAATGGAGAGATGCTCAGAGAGAATTCGTCCTGGGCCCCACTGGTGTCATATCAGGCCATCTAAAAGCATCAGCTCCCAAAATGAAAAGTGGTTTCAAAAATGTAAAGTGTCAACCACTTTTTTTCTCTCTGTGTTTTGGCAGCAGGTAGTCAGATTGTCAATTTAAGACAGAACTATTCTCACTTAGAGATTCTAATACCCCATTCTTTCTGCTGTGGTGATGAAAGTTGGATTTTTGTTCTTGTTGTTCAGTTGTCCTCTTTCATGCTACCAGCAAGCTTTCAACAACATCCTAGAGAGCTTACAAAGAATGCCACACTTATCTATTAAAGAATTTATGGCATTACCTAAATCATGGCATCATCGTGCCCTCGGTTGGAATAGTTTTGTTTTAGCATTTGCAAGGGCAACAGTGTCTATTATTTTTAGGACACACTTAAAAACTACTACTACCAGAAATGAAATAAAATGTTCAACAGAGAATACTATGGGTGTATTCAGAGACCATTTATAATAGAACAGAACAAATTTAAACTCTTACAGAGTAAACAATTTCAATTCATACTCTACTAGAAATAAAACCAATAAACTACATGTATCAAGAATTTTGGTTGAAAGTGACAGCATATAATGAATAAAAAAGAATAGCCAATGAATATATTGAGAAAATGATAAAGTTTACTAGTATACAAAGAAATGCAAGTTAAAGTTGGCAACGTAGAGTGTTGGCAGGAATGTAAAAAGTGGTTCCATTCGTAAGCTTCAGGTGGCAGCACAACTTCCATGGCTGCCAAATTGTCCTTTGGGTCACTCTTAATTGCAAGTTACAGTTGTATTTAGGAAACCCTAGTATTGCCTTTGGTACCCAAGCCAGGCTTTACAAGCCAGAGACAGCAAGGCTGAGACTGGGGACACCCACAGGCGTATCCACCACAGCCACCGCAGACTGCTGGAGGGCTTCTGACCCTGATCTTGCCCCTCCTGTTTTTTTTTTTTTTAAAGGGAAAAAGTCTGAAAAAGGCAATTCTAAACAATTTTAGAATTGGTCCACAATATTAGAAACTTTTCAGTTTGTTTCTTTGATGAACCCAGGTCCCATAACAAAGGCCTGGAGCATCTATGGGTGACTTCCTAGAGTACATTGGTCTTGAGGGTGTTTTTCAGCGTCAGCTGTGTCACTCTGATGTAAACAACTCACTGACATCACATTAGTTAAAAACTGGATACTAACAATGTTTCTAGATCACACTTTAATGTGCTACATAGCAAAAGAGCAATTTCGCAGGATGTTGAGGTTAACACCATTGTGGTCCAAAGCACAGGTGGGACCCGGATAGAGGCACTCTGTTATCTACAGTTGTATGATCGAAACCAGGTCTCCTCGTAAAGGTTTTCGTTATGAAGTTGATTGTTTGTCCTCCCCTGCTCGATTTTCAACATGAGTAGGATGAAATCCCAGCTCATGAAGCAGACCCTCTTGTTTCATGAAGGTTCAAAATTCATACCTCCAGCCCAGACTGTATGTTCAGCTGCCTACTTGCCATCTGTGCTTAGCTATCTACTCTTAAACTTGGCATGTCCAAAGCTGAACTCCCCCATCCCACTGCCAAATTGCTCCTTTCATTTTCTTCCTCATGTCAGTAAATGTCAGTTGCTCAGGCCAAAAATCTTTCTCCCACATGTCCATCAGCCAACCCTGCCATCCCTATCATCAACCTGTCTTCAAAATTCAACCCCTTCTCACCAGCTTGACTGCTATCATCCAGTTCGCAGTAACCCCCTCTTTCCACTGCATCATTGCTAGAGCCTCTTCCCTGATTTCCTCGTGTCTTTTCTTCCACCCTACATTGCCTTCTCAACACCACTGCCAAAGTGATCCTCTTCAGATATAAATCTCGTCATGTCATTCCTCTGCCTAAAACCTACCATGGCTCCCATCATCACTCAGCTAAAAGGCAAAGTCCTCACAATGGCCTGTAGGGACCTATCCAGCCTACCCCACTGCCAACTCCATCTCTGCTGCTGCCCACCCGTTCATTCCCTTTGTTCCAGCCGCACAGGCCTCCCAGCTGTCCCTCACAGAGGCAGGCCTGCTCTCGCCTCAGGGACTTTGCACCTACTTTCCTTTTGCCTGGACCCACCTGTCTGCCCAGCTCACTCCCTCACTTATTCTAGGTCTTTGCTCAAATGTCATCTTCTTAATGAAATCTTCCCTGACCAGCCTTTTCAAAATAGCCACTCACCCCCTCATTTCCTCTCTCCTTCTCTGCTTTATTTTTCTCCATGTTACTTATCACCATCCTATATATTTTATTTGTTTATCACCTATTTCGCCACTAAAATATAAGCTCTATGAGAGTAAAAATTGTTGTCTGCTTTTTTATTCCCACTGCTGTGTCCTGAACACCTAGAACAATGCTTGGCATGTAATAGGTGCTTGACGTTGATAACTGTGTCAATGAATTCATTAACTTTGTCAACCATAGTACATCAGATTGAGTGCTATGGCTCTCTTTGAGTGGATTTAGCATGTTTCCCAATACTCGGAGAGGACAGAAACATTTTGCTATGGGAGTCAACATCAGTCCGAAAGGTTTTTGTGCTTTTACTTCATAAACACCAAGGTGTCCCCAACGAACAGCCTTTTCTGAGCACTTACGGAATGATTACTGTCATTCCACTTGGGGACATAAACTTAAAACTGCTGCATATATTTTTCCATAACTGTGGACCACCGACAAATTGAAAAGCACATGACCCAATGTTCTGCTGCGGCTTCCACTCTAGGACTTTTTATTCTGTCTGATAATAAACAAAAACATGGGAGCTGCCACAAACATATGAGAAAATGGTTAAATACATTTCTTCTGAAAGTCATACTTAGACATGGTTTGTGCTATGAAAACTATTCTAAACATTTTCCAAAACATGCTAAGTCTTCCGTTTTCTTGGGTCTATCAAAGACAAAGATCCGTGGGTAAATACGTGAAGAACTTTGAATGGCGTTGGCTCCCTCGGAGCCTGTTTCCTGCCCACTTGTCTCTTCTCCCTTACCTTCGCTCTAGAGGCTGTAAGGTGAATTCCAGATTTCCCAACTACTCCTACAGCCAGGGGGCCCCAAGGGACATAATCTGGCCCAGGAGACACAGAGAGAAGTCCGCTGGAGTCACCCGTCTCCCTTTTATCTCCCATTTTCCAGCCTTGGAATAAAAAGCATGCCTACAGCTCTAGCAGACTTTCTAGCAAACATGAAATCAAAAGAAAAAAATGTGCAGCACAGTGAACCAGAAATGCCAAAGGGACCTGGAGTGCTAATAACCTTGTGGAGGGTGACAGCAGCCTCTGCTTGTGATGTGAGAAAATGAATATCCACTTTGTCTTTTTTGTTTGTTTGTTTGTTTATTTCAGCATATTATGGGGGTACAAATGTTTAGGTTACGAATGTTGCCTTTCCCCTGTTTCCCCTCCGGAGTCAGAGCTTCAAGCGTGTCCATACCCCCAATGGTGGGCATCGTGCTCATTATGTATGTATGTACCCATCCCCTCCTCCCCTCTTCCATCTGCCTGACACCCAATAAATGTTATTCCTCTATGTCCACTTAGGTGTTGTGAATATCCACTTTCAATATACAACTATGGAGCTTTCCTATTGTTAGCCACCAAATTCATTCCCGAATTTTACAAATATATGTACAGAGCAGGTGAGGTAATCTTACGTTTAGGGTGACCAATTTGTCCTGGTTTGCCTGGACTTCCTCAGTATTAACACTGAAAGTCCTACCTCCCTGGAACCCCTCAGTTCCAGGCAAACTGAAATGGTTGGTCACCCTCTATCTGTGCAGCACATACATTCAAGGGCAAACATCAGGAATCTTCAAGGATGTAGGCTGCCTTTAACATGCATTTGTTCATTCAGAAATTCATCTGTGCTATTTTGAAAATTTGCCTTTATTGTTCATCAGTCAAAGAATTACGGCAGATGCCATACTGTGGAACAACTGTCGCTTCGGAAAATGAGCGGGACACTATGCCACAGTGCGGGGGATAGATACACAAAGAGATTCAAACCTTAAACATCCACCATATTTGACCCTTTAAAATTGCTCCCAATAAAGTTGGTAATGGGATTTCCTGGAAGCAAGAGCCATTTTCTACATTCAGAAACAACAGCCAAGGATCTTTAAAGTTGGTTTAAAACCCACAAGAACTCTAAAGTATTGTAGCCCTGCACAGATAATAAAGACTATAAGATAAAGAATCAGTGTACTGGGCTTGATCCTCGGAGAAAGCTGTGTCATTAGTGCAATATCCTAAAAGTACTGACAGTGGCATACCTAGCATATTTGATACCTTGAGCATGGTGTTTTTATTTTTTAATCCCCCTCTCCTGTTTATAATAAAATTATTTTTAGTAATAATCATGAAATGAAACAAATAATAATAATAATGACAGAAGAAACGGTGAAAAATTTCCTTTATTGAAACTTTTATATATGATCATGCCAGTAAAAAATTAATATAAAATATTACTATACAACAAGGAAAAAATCCATGGATAAATACATTTTAATTACAATGATGTATTTTTTTTGAAAGAAAAGAAAATATATACCTACATATTGGTCTGCTACAGAATTGACTTATGAAATAATAATAATAACAGTTCCTGATTTTGAGACTTAACTTTTACAAATTTGTCACTGTTTTCATAAAAAGTGATCTTTTTGCATGTTCATATTCATTGAATGGTATGGCCAGATTTATCAACATATCTTTTTTATAGTTGAAAAAAGGATACTTTTTATTCATTTTAATTTCAAAAGATTTTGTCACACGAAGCACCAGATACACAGATAGTTAGGAAAAGTCTAAAAGACAAGGATGAATTTGTAGAAATTGCCCTTTCAGAAACAATAATACTTTCACTAAAATACCTTCACCAGGAGATTCATCATAAATTTCGATTATATTTTATAAAAACTTATGAAATTTTTCTTCTTATGCAAAAATCATAGAAAATAGGTAGATGATAGCAAACATTGCCATTATTTGATACATTGCTTTTGAATGAGTTTCCAGTTCTTGGTGAAAATGATTGAGGCATTCAAAACTTGCCCTTTTGAATTCTTTATCAGTAGTCACATGGCCAAATCGAAGTAATTCGAGTTGTTTGTTTGTCCTTACAGTCACTGTGCCATTATTGTTTATTGCAAATCTACTCTTTCAGTTTAGGACTGTGTAGTGCCACAGAATTGGAGACACAAAGTGCCCCTGAAGCAGGATCAAATGACTCTAAACGGTTACAAACTCGCTTTCCAAACTGTGTAACTAAATCTATGTGTGTCAGGCTGTTTACCTAGGAGGTCTCAATTAATTTCCATGTAGGATACAACGTTTATTAAAGAATAAGTGACTGGGCACAGTGGCTCATGCCTGTAATCCTAGCACTTTGGGAGACTGAGGCAGGAGGATCGCTTGAGCCCAGGAGTTTGAGGTTGCAGTGAGCTACGATGATGCCACTGCACTCTAGTCTGAGCAACAGAGCAAGACCGGGTCTCAAAAACATAGATGGAATAAAAAATAAATAAAAAAGAATAAGTAATGAAAATTTGCTAACTTGAAACTTACGTATTATTAAGACTCAACAGTTACTGCAACCATTATTGTTTAGAAGTTAGACAAATTATTTTTTAGGGGGAAGAGTATTTTATCACTGACATTGTTTAGAATTGTCCCTGTAAACTGATAATAAAAAGAAGCCAGACTTTTAGTGAATCTATTATTGTTTTTAAATTCTCTAAAGGCAATACATTCTTGTATTGCTTACACTCAGGGAGGGGTGCTCCCACCACCCCATCCATCTAACAGTTTTCCAGGTTGAAAATTTGATCATATATTTAAACTGATCATTTTTTTCTCTGCCTTTCCAATCTATACTTCTTATTTTTTGAAAGATGTAATTGCATCGATTAGAACTTCCAGAAAAGTGATAAGAGTTGGTGACAGGGTGTTCCTTGTCTTTTTCCTGGCTTGAATGGAATATCTCTAGTGTTCATCATTAAAAATAATATTGGCAGCTGGTTTTGTTTAAATATATTTTATTACATTAAGAAAGAATCCCTTATTTCTAATTTACTAGAGGATTCATAAAAAATAAATATTGACTTTTATCAAATTACTTTTGACATCTATTAATATCATTTTTTCTCATTGGCTTATAAATGTGATAAACTATTATGCTTCATATTTATACCATTCTTACATAACTTCAACAAGGTCTACTTGGTCATGGAATATTTTCTTTCAAATTACAGCTGATTTCAATTTGCTAGTATTTTATTTATGATTTTTAAAAAATGTATATTCATAGGTAAAGCCAAAAATTTGCAGTACTCTTTTTTCATAGTCATTGTCAAGTTATCAGGGTTATGCCAGCTTTGAGAAACGCATTGGAAAACGTTTCATCCTTTTTTGTTCTAAGATCATTCAAACGACATGAGAATTTTCTGTGATAGACCTCTCTACAGTCTTTGTGAATACAATTAAAATTCATTATATTACATTTAAGGCACAAACTGTTGTTAGTTCCTTTTAAATTGTTGTTTATTACTTTTGGAGCTTTTTTTCATTACTTGACCAATATATTTTCTCTTCTTTTCTTTGTGAAACAGTCTCCCTCCGTTGCCCTGGCTAAAGTGCAGCCGTGCCATCATAGCTCACTGCAACCTCACACTCCTGACCCTAAGCAATCTTCCTGCGTTGGCCTCCCCAAGTGCTAGGATTACAGGTGTGAGCCACTAAGCCCAGCCTAATATATTTTCTACCTATACAATTTGTTTGAATACCTTGAGTTGCAATGGAGTACAACGTAATTTTTCCAATTAAAGTTAATGAAAATATATTTTCACTTAATGGCTTTTTACCTAGCAACAAGGTTTTCAAGAATGGATTAAAGTCATTAAGCAAGAGATATGTGTGTATTTCTTATTTTTACCTGATCTTTTCATTTCATATAAATGGAATCATATTATATGTATTCTTATGGGACTTGCTTCTTTAACCCAACATTAAGTTTTTTGTATTCATCCATATTGCTGTATATATCTATAATTTATTTATTTGTATTGTCTTTGCTGTAATGTATTGTTGCTATGAATATGCCACAATTTAATGGACCTACTTTTGATGAAAATGTGGGTGGTTTCTTATTATTCACCACTATGAACAATGCTGCTATAATCATTCATTACATATAAGATATGTAACTAGAAGCTGAATTGCTGGGTCACAGGGTAAGTACATGTCCAACTTTATTGCATAATCTACACAGTTTTCCAATGTAGTTGTATCTCTCCAATCAGCCATCTATGAGAGTTTTCATTGCTTCATATTTGCTGAAACAAATCCAAAAAATTCAGCAGCTTAACACCATAGAAGTGTCTAATGTGGAGTTTCTGGTTTGTGATGGAGCTCAAGGAGGAAGCTCTGCCCCACACAGTCATTCAGGGACCAAGGCTGATGGAACATGTATCATCTTCAACTTGTGAGTTCTGAGATCATCTTGGACATCAAAATCTAGCTGGTAGAAAGGGAGAAGAAGGTATAATGACTTTTTAACTGCAATGGTCTGGAAATAGCATGTGTAACTTTCATTAATGAGAACTAGTGCATGGCCTGTGCTAGATACGGGAGGTGCTGGGAAATGTAATTGCTGGCTGGGAAGCTGCCTCCCATTTTGACTATTGCTAGTATACTTTATTCTGGTTCTTCTTCAATAATGTCAGTTAGCTGAAGGTTGGTCACCAGTCTCTTTGTCTATACCCATCATCTTCTCTCTCATCCTCTAAATCATGAAATCATTTTTCCTGTTTTTTTAATTCTCATAATTACTTCTGTTTTCTTCACCACTAATTCTGCTTTTTACTAAACTCAAAGTGAATTTTAATTTGGTTATTACATTTTAGTTTCTATTAAAAACTTCCTTGTGTCATTCTTGTTCCTTTCTCTAAAGAATAGGTTGATGGTCTATCCCAGTTTTCTCAGAACCGTCTGGTTGTACACTTATTATCCTGGCATATTTTTTTTCCTTGTTTTTCTATTTTTTAGTAGGGGTACAATATACATGCAGTAAAGTATGTGAAATCATTAATCTTAAATGTATAGCTCAATGGATTTTTACATGTGTATTTTACATGTGTAACTGCTATGCAGATCAAGATACAGAATGCTTCTAGCATCCCAGAAAGCTGTCTTATCTCTCCCACCAAAGATAACCACTATTCTGACTTGTATCACCATAAATTAATTTTGTCTTCTCTTGAACTTCATATACAGTAGTCCCTAATTACCCACAGGGTATACATTCTGAAACCCCTGGTGGATTCCTTAAACTGCAGGTAGTGCCAAACCCAATATATACTATGTTTTTTCCTATACATACATACCTATGATAAAGTTTAATTACGGCCAGGTGCAGTGGCTCACGCCTGTAATCCCAGCGCTTTGGGAGGCCAAAGTGGGAAGATTGCTTGAGGCCAGGAGTTCGAGACCAGCCTGGGCAGCATAGTGAGAGACCTTGTCTCTACAAAAAATTTAAAACTTAGCCAGGTGTTGTGGCATGTACCTGTAGTCCCAACTACTTTGGAGGCTGAGGCCAGAGGATCTCTTGAGCCCAGGAGTTTGAGGCAACAGAGTGAGACCCTGTCTCCAGATAATAATAATAATAAAAGACAGGCTTTAAAAAGAAAAAAGTTTAATTTATAAATCAGGTATGGGAAGAGATTAATGACAACTAATAATGAAATACAACAATTATAACAATATACTGTAATAAAAATGCAAATGTGGTCTCTTTTCCCCTCTCTTTCTTTCCTCCTTTCTCTCCCCTCCTCCCTCTCTCTCTCTCAAAATATCTTATTGTACTGTACTCACCTATTTTCAGACCCCAGTTGACCATGGGTAATTGAAGCCATAGAAAGCAAAACCATGGCTAAGGGAAGGACTACTGTAAATGGAAACACAGATGCATTCTTTCATGCCCTGTTCCTTTGGCTCAACATACTGTCTGGGATCCTCATTGATGTTTTTGTGTGATATCAGTAGTTTGCTGTTTTTATTGCTGAGTAGTACTGTGCTATATAAATATATCATAATTTATTTCTTCTGTTTATGAACATTTTCATTGTTTCCAGCTTGGAGATATTATCAATTAAGGAGCTATGAACATTGCTGTATATGCCTTTCAGTGAACATATGCACTCCTTTCTACTGGGCACATACCTAGCAGTGAAATTTCTGGATCATAGGGTAGGAATATAATAATATTTAGCTTTAATGATATTGCCAAATATTTTCCAAATAGGTTACACTGTTCTACACTGCCACCCACAGTATGTAAGAGTTCCAATTTTTCCACGTCACTGTCAACACTTGGTCTTTTTAGTTTCAATTTTAGTCATTCTGTGGAGTGTGTGGTGGTATCTCACTGTGGTTCTAATTCCTATTTTCTAATGAGTAATGATAATGATAACCTTATATATGTTTATTAGCTATTTAGACATTATTTTATTTATTTGTTTAGTTAATTTTTCTTTTAAGAGACAGGGTCTCACTCTGTCACCTAGGCTAGAGTGCTGTGGCCTGATCATAGCTCACTGTAACCTCGAATTCCTGGGCTCATGTGATCCTCCAGCCTCAGTCTGTCGAGTAGGTGGGATTACAAGTGTGTGCCACCACACCTGGCTAATGTTTTAAAATTTTTTTCTAGAGACAGGGATCTCTCTATGTTGCCCAGGCTGGTGTCGAACTCCTGGTCTCAAGCAATTCTCCCATCTCAGCCTCCCAAAGTGCTGGGATTATAGGCATGAGTCCCCATGCCTAGCAACATCCTCTTTTATAAAGTTACTTTTAAGGATTTTGCAAACTTTTTTATTGTGTCATTTGTTGCTTTTTTCTTATTATATTTTTGGCATTCTTTTACATTCTGCATACAAGTCCTTTTGTCAGATATGTTTTGTGAAAATTTTCTCCCAATTTATAACTCACCTTCTCACTCTCTTAATGGTATTAATATCTTTTGATAAATAGAAGTTTTTAATTTTAGCAAAATCCAATATGTCATTTTTGAAAATTTATAGTCAGTTCTTTTTACGTCCTGATTAAGAAACCTGTGTGCACCAAGGTCCCTGTTTTGGTAACTCTTATTGCATAACAAACCATCTCAAAATATAGTGACTTAACAAAAACAGTCATTTATTATTTCTCATGGTTCCTGTGGGCAGTAATTCAGGAAGGGCTTAGCTCTATGCTTCTGGGGTCTCTCATGCAATTGTGGTTGCATAATGGCTGGGGCTGGAAATCAGGAACTAGAGCAGCTGGGGATTGGCCAAGCATTTAGAGTCTTCTTTTCATATAGTCTTTAGGCCTCTCTGCGTGATCTCTCCTGATAGGCTACTTGGGCTATCTAGTACAACTTGGTGCTCCAGTGTAGCTGGACTGCTTACCTGGCAGGTGAAGTCTAAAGAGTGAGTACTCCAGTAATCCAGGTTGAAGTTTCACTGCCATTCATGACCTGCCTAGAAAGTTACGTAGTATACAAGCCCACCTATATTCAAAAAGAGAAAAATTAGATTTCCTTTATTGATGGGGCAGTGGCAAAAATCACACTGTAGAAGAACATGTAGGATTTGGAATTTGGATTGAGATTGTAATCCAATTTGGAGAAAATTGACATTTTACCAATATTATGTGTTTTGATCTGTGAATATGGTATATTTCTCCATTTATTTTGGTCTTTTAATTTTTTTCCCTTCAATGTTTTGTAGTTTTCAATGTAGAGATCTTAAACATCTTCTGTTATATTTATTTCTAAGTATTTGATTATTTAATGGTGTTGTATATGGCATTCTTATTTTATTTTAAATTATTTATTGCTAGTACATAGAAATTAATTGACCTTGTATTCTGCATCCTTGCTAAGGTCACTTATTAATCCTAATTGTCCATGTATTCTATTGCATTTTCTACATATCTGCATATGCACCCCCCTTTCAGACCTGGAGTACAAGTTGGCATGCATGGGTCTGGACCAATGTTCAGTTCCTAGCAGGCATGCACCTAACACAGTTCCATTCTACTGAGCTAGCACATTTCCCCACCTGGCTCTCTAGTCCTCTGACCCATGGAGTCACCTGCAAAACTGCAATTGATAGTGCATACTGCTATTAGAGATCTTCCTGTCCCCACCCTTGCCTGTAGTGTTTAGCTTGTAGAGGTTGCCCTTCCCAGGATACAGTACAAAATTGCTGGGTCCCCTTTCTCCTCCCTCTCCCCAGGAAGCATACACACATGCTTCCTGACCAGTCGTTTCCTGGGAGGTGCTACCTCCAAATAGATGTAGTATCAGTATCCCAAAAAAGCAGTACTTTGATGGCACATGGGCGCCCGCCCAATGTGCTAGCTGGTACAGACCTTGAACCTCAGTGTCTGTAACAAGAAGTAGGGGCAGCTGGCTTCCCTCTGACCTCTATTACATGAGGCATAACTTGGACAGGTCTGTACTAATCCTATGTGTACTTTAAAACTGATAAAAGTGCCTCCAAGAATCTGGGTAAGTCAATGATCTGGTCAAAGCCTCTGGTGTTTGCTGTTTTGAGTTCTTGTCTTTTTCTTTGTTTTCAAAAATATCATAAGGAAGTTTGGGAGAGGCTGCCCAAGACACTTCTACCCAATGGTATTTAAAGCCAGAAATCATTTCTTTGTGGCCACCTACTTTTATATATGATTTTAGAACTGTAATTAAGGGAAGAAGCAAAGTGCCAGAAATCTGCAAAATAGGATTGTTTTTGGTTGGGCAGAATGGCATAAAGAAATGGAGTCCAAACATCAGGCAATGCTATTATCTTGTCACTCATAATGACATATTTACACAGGACCTCTTTTTCTCTATTCATCAAATGTCGTTGCATTGATTTCAACATGAAGGGACCTCCTTTCCTGTCTCTCCTCTCCCATCCCCTCTTGTCAGGTCACATTTTCTAACCATTGGACACTGTGCTAGTGTTTTTGCCATCAGCTGAAACCTCCTAGAATGTTCATCTCCACTTACTAAGTTCTCTGCAAAGTGAAAACTCCAGCATTGGCTGCTTGTTTTACAAGTCTCCTTCCTGAGTTTATTGTTGTAAACCCATTTGATCAGGCTGTTAAATCTGACATTAAAACAATGACTTTGTTTTGGTAAAAGCTTCCAATAAAACGACCTGGAATTATGGAAGGATTTAAGGATTTTTTTCAAAGATTAATTCACTCATTCATTGAATGAAAATTGAGAATCAAGCACCTTCAAGACTTTGTGCTAGACATATAAGGGAATGCCTTTCTAGCAAGGGAAGGTAGACATAAAAACCAACAATTGTGGAAGTCCTTATGTAATTACTATTGTGGTATAGCTATAATAGTTATGAATTTAGATAAAAGAAAAGACCCTTTATTTTCGTGAAATCAAATTACACCCGGTTTGAGAAGCTACTTGCCCAGGTTGATGAAGATCATCCAGGTGGCCCCTGCTGTCCTTGAGCTAATGTCGTGCAGGAGAGTGGGGTGCTCTGAGCCTACTGCTCAGGCTGGATGGCTCTCACTTCGCTGTCCCTTGCCTCGCCCACGCTGCCCTGCAGCGGCTGCCTGTTCTTCAGGAAGCTCCACTTCCTCCTTGCAAGCTTTACCATGGTGAGCTCCCACTGATGGACCCAACGTGGTGGGCTTGGTGCCTGAACTGCACGGCACCTTAGCAGCTCCCCAATCTAAGTCTTTGCCATTGCAGGGAAGATGCTGACATGCACTTGGGCTCACAGAATCAGCAGATTTCTCCTCCAGACCCAATCCCCATGGTTCCACTACCCAGCTTGGCTACCACTTCCACCCAGGAGGCCCACAGCCTCTGGATCCTTCTGGAGATCCTTCCACCTAACACTCCAGGATACTGGCAAGGCCGAGAGACTCTAGTGAGAGGTACACTGGGATGGAAGGGCATCCATACCTGCACTTTGGGTCAGATAAAACACCCTGAAAGGGGAGGAAAGTAAGTGCTACGAGTACCACTGGGGAGCCTGCAGGGAGCTATCAGAGTTCACAGGGGGCCCTGACTGTGTTCGAGGAATCAAGAGAGGCTACCCTGGGGAAGTAAGGTTTCAGCTGAGCCCTAAACGGTGAGTGTGAATTAACCAGTAAAGATTGAAATTTGGTAGTGCATGCGCATGTGTGTGTGTGTGTGAGTGTGGGTGTGGGTGTGTGTTTCTGAGGATGTGAGAATGTGGTAAGGGTGGGAAGTTAATAGAATTAGAAGGATGACCTTTTGATTATGAACATAGCTGGATGAGTACAATTTCCTCAACTAAATCTCATGTCTAGATATTTCTTATCTTCTTTGGACTTCTGGAGACATCCCCAAGGTGTTGGCTTTTAATGCCCTGCCAAATTCTGCAAGAGCCAGGGAATTCAGAAATGTCTCCCAAATTTTGGGTCATTTAGAATGATCTCCAGGAGTAAATCATTAAACACATCCCAGGCTCTTTGTTCTATGAATTCTTTCATAGAATTCTTCACCACAACCATACATGTTAGAACATGTTTGGTGTCAAGACTTTTGTGTGTAAAGAGCTGCGCAGGTAGAGGCCCTCCCAAGGGAGGACATACCTGTCATTCCTCCTTCTCTTAGTCACTATGTTCTCTGCCCAGCTCCTTTGTAGCTTCTTTCGGCTGTAATGTTTTCAAGCAGTTTTAAAAAATTGTCCCTTCTTTTTTTTTCCTTCAAGTTTTTACAACAAGAAATGGACAAAGCCAGCTTTCTTTTATGAATCAAGATACAGAATAAATGGAAAAATTATGGTATTTAACCTTCACAAGTTTGGGCCTTCACAAATAATGCAACTGAGTTTTATATTTTAAAACTTGTCCTGTCCTTCTATGTACACTTGATCTTCTCTAACTTGGTTCCAAGCCTTATCTTCATTCCCAATTACACCAATTCCATTGTTATTTAAAAAGAAAAAGCCTTCCCAGTTGTCAGAAACTACTGTTTAGCTTACCCCTCCCCTGCCTGACCAACCACAGAGAGGGCAGAGCACAACCAAGCAGTACATGAGGGCTGCTTAGTCCTTACGTGAATCTGGTTGCTTACATGTCTGTTATGTTGTGCTAATGACTCCCATCTGTTATCCTCTGTGAGAAATGGGGGATCCCTTTCTTTTTCATGCAGGTGGTACATAAAACATCGGTCTCAGCAGCTGAGCTGGCAGGAGAGATCAAAGAGGCCAGGAGAGTTCTGAGATGTGAATAGTGAATGTCACAACAGGACCAGGACTAATTCCTCTGTGCCAGGGATCCTAGAAAGATGGCCCTATGAGACAGAAGCAGTGACTTTTTTTTTTTTTTGGAGACAGAGTCTTGCTCTGTTGCCCTGGCAAGGTGCCATGGTGTCAGCCTAGCTCACAGCAACCTCAAAATCCTGGGCTCAAGCAATCCTTCTGCCTCAGCCTCCTGAGTAGCTGGGACTATAGGGATGTGCCACCATGCCTGGCTAATTTTTTTTCTATATATTTTTAGTTGTTAATAGTTGTAGAGATCGTGTCTCACTCTTGCTCAGGCTGGTACTGAACTCCTGACCTTGAGCAATGCTCCCGCCTCGGCCTCCCAGAGTGCTAGGATTACAGGCATGAGCCACCATGCCCAGCCAGAAGCAATGACTTTTCTTTAGCCTGTGGCAGGTGTGATGGGAAGAAGAAATGTTTGCTGAGTCCACACTGTGCCAGGGCTCCTGAATTTGGAGTTCCAAAGGTCAGGGTTCAAATTCTTGCTCTGACACTTTCTGGCTGTGTGACCCTAAATAACTCACCTAGTTTAGGGATAACATTAGTAGCTTCACCTTACAGGGCTGATGTAAGGATCAAATGAGATAATTATTCAAAAGCTCTTTGTAAGTGGTACCATGAGAAATAAATTTTGGTTATCTCATTCAGGGTGATCCAACAGCAGTGTCATAGGGCCGATGCCACCTAGAAGTCCCATCCAAGGGAATTCCAGGGTCCTGCCCAAATGCAGAAGCGGGTTACTTGCCTGACTTCTGTCTGGCATCAGGAAAATGCCCATGCTAACTGGCTGGCCAGATCTCTAGTGACGTTTAAGCCAAGGACCGGGCAGGTACATTTTTCTCTGAACTGGGGTGTAGTTTCAGGGCATAGGTGAAGGCTGTATCATGGGCAGGAACTGATTTATGCTGATATCTCATGTCTAGATATTTCTTAAGTACTGCTATGCTTACAAACATGTACCGTCCACTTTATACAAACACTCGCAAGAAAAGCAAAACTAAAACAGGGGGTCCAGTTATCTAAGACTAAGAAATAAAATAGCAGGATAAAGTATCTTTCAGATCAGGATGGAAGTCAAAGGATGGTTGTTCATTGAAAATGCCATATACACAGAAAGGAAAAAAAGTTAAGTGAATCACATTTGAATAACGGTCAACTAAATTCAGGTTTTTTGATTAAAACAAGATAAAATGTCAACATAGTCTCTTAAAATCAAGGACGTTAACATTTAATAAAATGTCATATGAATGCTGAGTTTCTCCTATCTCTGGTAAGCGGAGGGAGAAAGTGAGAAATGGGCAGAGAGTAAGGAAAAGAGGGGAAGGAAGAGTGGACAGCAGGAGGGCGAGGCAGGAAGCCAGGCACGCATGGGCAGCAGGGGGAGACCAAACAGCAGGGGGAGAGAGGAAGCAGCCAAAGGTCTAAAGCTGGCTGGAGCCAAAGTGACTGCTCTTGTCCTGAAGCATGGACCTCCACGTAAATTGTCACTAACTTCGGTTTTCTGATGGTTTCTCAGAACAGTCACTTCTGCCCTAAAACCATCACTCATCTACGCGTTTGGGGAGCAAATGCTTGTTTCCATCAGAACTCGGAAAATGTTATGAGGTGTGAAGGAATGACTTAAGTTTGGGAGACTTTTTGTATGATCTTGGCTATATCTTAAAATCTGTTGGCTTATGGCAGGTCCTTGTTTCTTTGTTTCGTTACACCATTGGGAAAGAAAAAATTGATTCCTAGCTGGGGTCACGGTCTGTGTGGGGTCTGCGCCTTCTGCCCCTGTCTGCGTGGGTTTTCTCCAGGTGCTCTGGTTTCCTCCCAGATTCCAAAGATGTGCGTGTTCAGTTCATTGGTGTGTCCAGTGGTCACAGTCTGAGTGAGTGTGCGTGAGTGCACCTGTAATGGGATGGCCTTGTATCCAGGGCTGGTTCCTACCTGGCACCCTGAGCTGCCAGGAGAGCCTGTGGCCACCCACGAGCCTGAACTGGAATAAGTGGGTAAATAATGATCTTACTTGTTTTTATTCATCTTTCTTAAGTGTAAATGTATCATAGCTCACATTTATTTCTGTTTTTGTTTGTTTGTTTATTTGAGACAGGGTCTTACGCTATTGTCTGGAGTAGAGTGCAGTGGCATCATCATAGCTTACTGCAACCTCAGACTCCTGGGCTCAAGTGATCCTCCTGCTTCAGCCTCCTGAGTAGCAGGGACTGCAGGCACATGCCACCACATCTGGCTAATTTTTCTACTTTTTGTAGAGACAGGGTCTCACTATATTGCTCAGGCTGGTCTCAAACTCTTAGCCTCGAGCGATCCTCCCACCTTGTCCTCCCAAAGGGATGGTATTACAGGCGTGAGCCACTGTGCCTGGCCGATTTCAATGTTTAACATTAGAAATGTTTTGATGTTTATTTAGAAGTTTGGTGATGTCTTTGTGAACAGAAATAGGCCATAGGACTTAACTCTTGTGTACGTCAATTAGCGTATGGTCAAATTGGTTTTCTGATACATTGTTTCTCATAAAGTCACCGTTTCCAAGAACCTATTGATAATATTAAGTGAGGACTTACTGTACTTTTTTCCTACATTCCTGGTGGTGACCAATAGAAACTGGGGATAAAAGGAAGTGGGAAGGCCCTGCCACGGTGCTCAGCGATTCCCCCCCTTTGTGTCAGATCCTCAGAGATTCATCACTGAATTGCATTCCCAGAAGGGCCGACTGAGTATGAGTCGGGGTTCTCCAGAGAAACAGAACCAATAGGAGATATGGACATATACAGAAAGAGGTTTATTATGTGGGCTCGGCTCACACACTTATTGAGGCTGAGAAGTACCAGATCTGCCGTCCCAGGAAAGCCAGTGGTGCAGTTCCAGTCCAAGCCCAGGCCTGAGAGCCAGGGGAGCCCATGTTGTAAGTCCCAGTCTCAGTACAAAGATCCAAGAACTGGGGGGCCAATGGTATAAGCCTGTGTTCAAGTCTAAAGACCCAAGGACCAGGAACATTGACGTCCAAGAGCAGGAGACTATCAATGTCCCTGCTCAATCAGAAGGAAATTAGCCCTTCCTCCAGCTCTTTGTTCTAGTCAAGCCCTCAATGGTTGGGCCATGTGCCCTTGCACTGAGGAGGGTGGATCTTCTTTACTCGGTGCACCAATTCCCATGCTCATCTCTTCGGGAAATACCCTCACAGCAATACACAGAAATAATGTTTTGCCATCTATAAGGGCATCCCTCAGCCCAGTCAAGTTGACACATGACATTAACCACCACACTGAGAAACCCTGATGATCTGGAATATGACAACAAATGTCACTTCAGATATTTACCCCAGTGATGCTAGTAACAGGTGAGAGTTGACAAGGCAGAGGATGATAAAATGGATCTAAACTAGCAGGCTCACCTTTCCTCTTTCCACACTATTCATGTGCACACCACACCCCTGTCATCACAGGTGGCCATTCTCAATCTCATACTACTGCAAGAGCAAGTCAGACTCTGAGGACAGGGTCAGACGTGGAGTGCAAAAGCCCCTCCCCAAGATTTCTATACTCACTTTCTTTGATAACTACTGATATTATGGTAGTTGCTCAAAATATTATGGTAGTTACTCAAGAATAATCCAGCATCCGACAGAAAATTGCTGTCCTGGAAAACTGTACTTTGCCGGTCCTATACATACACCAGTTTTGCCCCTTCTTCCTGAATTGGGCAAGCGCAGCCTATTCCATGTAAAGTGACAGACAATAGTTGCAAGTCACAGCAGTGATGACAGCTACTATGCATAGAGTGGTCTGCATGTGCCAGGCTCTGACATATACCCTTTAACACACATCATCTCCTTTTGTCTTCACAGTGACTCTGCACTGGGTATTATAATAACCTCCACTTTATAGGTAAGGAAATGAACAATTATAATGGTTCAGAAAGTTGTCCTTGGGTCATTAGCACCAGAGCTAGGATACAAACATCACAGAAGTCCATACAATTTCCACCATGCCACCATGATATTCAAGGTCTCATTCCCTGCAGTCTCAGGTACAGCAGGACCACCTTGACTTTTGTGATTCAGACTCCTGTGTCTGATTAAACCTCTATCCCTTTGAAGGTCTTATTTTATAAGAGGAGGGGGTTTGAATGAACATATGAAAGGAGAGGAGTATTCCAATGGGTGGGAGGTGGGAAGGGAGGCAGGGAGGAGGAGTGTGTACAAGATTATGTGGGTGCTTCCAACCTATAATGAGCTTATTGCAAAAGGGCAAAGGTCACTTGGCTCGGCTGACCAAGGAATTGGGAATGCCCCATTTTCTTGGGAAATGAATGGACAATTCAGGGGCCTAGTCAGTCACTGCTACTTCTTAAGCTTTAAGCCATAAATCCAAAAAACATAGTAAACAAGGGAAGCTCTTTAAGACTCTCTCAGCAATCTGGTCTGATTTTTATTCAAGGAAGGTGCCAAAAAAAATCCCTGACTTACTACAATTTGTTATTTTGTAGGAAACTGAAAAGAGGGAAAACTCAAATGTTTTTGCTGTCTCTCATTTGAACATTTCTAACCCAAAGTAAACAGGGGAGCTCTGTCCTTTGTGTTGGACAGTGGAAGACACAGGGCCCTTGTTCAGGAAGGAGCCCCACCGGCCCATCACAGGCCCGGCTCACACTGAGGCGCCTGTGTCCAGGCCGTGAGAGGGGCCCAGATTCCTGCCCGCGCTACTGCGGCAGCACAAACAGTTGACGCTCAAACCTCGTCTCTGCGTGACCCTGATCATCTCGACCTCTACCAAGGAAGGGAAACCCTCTCAGCTCTCGTTCCCCGCAGCTCTACAGCCCCCCACACTGCCCTCGCTGCCTTTCTTTCTCAAATCAATGAGTCCGTTTCTTATTCCAACAGTGAAATATATTCATTGTGGAAAATTTAAATAAAGAAAAGCAGAGAAGAATAGGCAAAGAATCACTCAATTTTACCATCCAGAGTACTGAAACGTGTTGGTGTGTCTGTTTCTCTATGCAGTTACAGTAACATATTTATGGGGGGAGGGACATTTGGATCATATTGTACATTTTTTAGGGATGTATTGTACATAATCATCAAAATAAATTTCCATTGGATTAAAGAGTTAAATGTGAAAGTGCTGGAATACAGATGAACATTTACTTGTTAACCTGGGGGGTCCATGCATACCCTCAGACAGTCTATAAACACCTTTAATAACATGTGCCATTTGGTATATAGAGATATGGACATAGATATAAATGGAGATATATGGGGGCAGCTGGCAAAACAGTTCATAGTTTTCATCAGATTCTCCAAGGTGCAGGTCACCTAAAGAATCAGCAATTTATATTAACGTGGCTTAGGAAAAATATCCAACATTGGAAACAGCCTACTACAGAGCTGGTAGGAATGTTAATTGATAAAATTTTTCTGTAGGGCAGTTTGGATATGTGTGTGTGAGAGAAAGATTTAAAATAGCCATAAGAATATATTATGAAGTTAAAATAATGCAAAACTGTGAAGTTGGGGGGGACGGAGATAGACAAACAAATCATGACTATAGAAGATAAAGCTTGGGTGGGGGAGGTTGAGACCAAGAATATAAAACAATTTGTGATCTGATAAAGGTATTATCTCAAATCAATGGAGAAAGAATGCATAAAGGTAACGAGTATCAATTAAGATTCTTCACCACCAATCAGATTGTATGGAAAATGTTACCTAATCGTGGTTAAATGAGCATCCTTGTTCGGTTCCTGCCTCTAATAGGAATGCTTCTAATGGTTTAATATGAAGAATTTTATCAATGCTGACTGACAGAGCTACTCCTCATATTAATGAAGTATCCTATTTCTAGTTAATGAACAACTTTTCCAGTCACTCTAGAGAAAATGATAAGCTTTATCTTTGATTTAAAAATATAATTATTAATAAAACATTACCTGAATTACTGGAACAAACTCTATCTGGACACAGTGTATTATTTTTAATAACATTGTGTTTTTGATTTGCTAAGCATTTTATCTTTTTTCATCTAGACTCTTAAGTAAGGTTGTTTTGTTTTTCATTTTTTGTTTGTTTTTGCTAATTTTGTTAGTTTGTGTTACTTTGGTTACTGTCAGGGTTACTTTAGTTTCAAAAACTGAAATGGGACAATTTCCATCCTATTTTATGTTCTGGAACATTTTAAACAGCAAGAACATTAAATTCCTTGATTGAAAAGAAATCCACTGTATAACTAACTCTATGAAGCAGGATTCTTTTACAGAATAATTATTTATTTAGCAACCTTTCCCTTTCTCCTCTGATTATTAGTCTTTTCAAGTTTTCTAGTTCTTTTTGAGTCAATTTGGCAATTATATTTTCCTAGAATATATATTTATTTTAATAAGATTTTCCAATTTGTTAACATTGAATTATACATACTATTTTCTTATAATTAAGGTAACTTTTTCACATATGTTCTGTCCCACCTCGCATTCCCAGTGCTACACGTTTTAAATTTTCTCACTGTTCTTCATAATTAGTCTTGTCATGATTTTGTTGTTCTTTTTAAAAATGCTCTTGCATTTATTTTCCAATTTTTGCATTTTTTTAATTCATTAATTTCTGCTTTAACTGTGATCCCATCTTTTTGCCTTCCTTAGATTTACTTTATTCCTTTTTTCTATTTCAGTGAAATTGTTACTTTAGTTTTGTTTCTTGATATAGCTTTAGCTGAACCCCAGATGTTTTGATTTTGTTCTCATAACTATTTTACAGCATAGTTTAAATTTTCTCTTTGGTCCAAAAGTAGTTTAAGGAAAAAATTTTATTTCTAAGTAATTGGATGTTTAAGCTGTCCTTTCATTATTAAGTTCTAATTTAAGTGTCCAGTCCATGAGATTGGTGTGTGTGTGTGTGTGTGTGTGTGTGTATGCTTCCCAGCTTTTACATCTTAATATTACATGCGATCTGTCTCTTTCTCCTGCTCCTTCCTTTTTTTCCTTTAGAAATTTGGTTGTTATATGTTCTTTTTTATTCTATTGCTAGTTTTCTTTAAATTTTTAAAATATATTTATCTGACAGAAAAAAGAATCTCACAGTAGCTATTAATTCTCCTCAATGGAAGATGAGAAAATAAGCACATTTTTACTTTCTCTTCTCTGATGCCACCCTGTCCTCTCAGTTTCTATGACAATAATTTGGGCCTTTAGATTTAGATTATTATTATTATTTAATCCCAACTCCTAATCCAGGTCTATGTGTTTTCTTTTAAGAATTGTCTTTCGTATCTCAGACACTAAGGACATTTGATTATACCACACAGAAATGAATGTGAAGGAAGCAGGTCCAGGGCTGGTTCTGCAGCTCTTCAGTGCCAGAGTGCTGGGTGGCATCTCTCAGGTGCTCTTGGCCTTTTCCTCATGGTCACAATATGGATGCCACAACTCCAGATATTTCATCCTTAGACAACCAACTTCAAGGCAGGAAGAAAAGTCAGGGTACCTCACTGCCTCTCTTAATCAAGAAGCAAATTCCTCCCCCGAAGCCTAACAGACACTTCCTCCTGACATTTCACTGGCCACACTTAGTCACTTGCCCACTCCCAGGCCAATCATCAGCAATGGCCAAATTTTGTCATGCCTCATCCTGTGGGACAAGGCATGCTGTCCATCAAACAAAATTGGGATTCTGTTCTCAGGAATGAAAGGAAAATGTCCACTCTATTGGCAACCAACAGTGAATGATGTCACATATTAAAAGTCAGGGATTAGGCTCAAAATTAAATTTTACTGCTCTCATTATTCACTGCCATTACTTTTACATTATTGAGTTTATTTGTTTGGCTGAAATAGTTTCTGTGGATTCTTTTTTATTTTTTCAGTTGGGGTGGTACACAAATGGTTTACTTTTTCATAGCTTCTTATCTGATATATCTTAGTAAGAAACAGAAATTTGCGTCTCAATCATTTCCCCTCAAAATTCCACAGATACTGCTTTGTCTTTGGCATTTATGTAGCAAATGTCAGTTATGATTTCTTTTCTTTCTTTCTTTTTTTTTTTTTTACTTTGGAAGTAATCTGATTCTTTTGCCTGAGTGGCTCCACAAAGCAGAAAATGCTTCCCTGTCCATTGTCAAATCCCCAGTGCCTAACTCGGTGCCTGGAACACAAGAGGCTCGCAATGGGCATGTGTGGAATAAATAGATGAAAGAACACTATTACAAGCCAATTGTCTGTGGGGACCCCCCAGAGAGCAGAGTTTTACCTTCACATTGAAGAACTTCTTTCCCCCGAGTGTTGTAAGCACATAAAGCTAGCTGGAAGCCTCTGCTGCTGCCCCACTTTTGGCAATGTTTTCTCTGTGCCAGGCACCAAATGAGAGCCCCGCACAGTGGGATCCTTGCTGTATATGCACCCCAGTGCCTGGGTACTTCCTGGATGCTTCCAGAGGATGGAGATTGGCCCCACTTGACTTTCCTGTGGTTTATTTTTGCCTGCAGCCCTTGTCACAACAAACTTGGGAGCATTACTGGGTTCTGAAAGGGGTCCCTCCCTAAAGAGGCTTTTTTTCTCTTCTATGAGGTGAATTGAAGGTTGTCAAACCTTTCTTTCAAACTGGTCTCATTTGCATGAAGTCTTACAGAAATTCCTTGAAACGTCTGGTAGGTGGGTGGAATCCTTTTTCAGTTTTGAACAATGACATAGATTTTCCCCTATCATTATTTTCCTTTGGTGCTTCAATGGGAGTTTGGAAGGGAGGTGGGATAGGAAGTTCAGTGTGAGGGTCTGGATGTCTGTCACAGAATGGAAGTCTGTCCTTGCACTTTTCATAGTCTCTTTAAAGAAGATCCTCTCAACCTCATACACACACCCATGGGATGTATACCCCCGCCCCTCATCACTAATCCCTCCCGTTGTGGGATGTAAGAACAGTTTCTCTTCTCTCAGCTCTGTGCTTTCTGAGATGCCCCTTTAAAATATTTTGGATATCCTGGCTTTGTCTTTCTCTGTCTCATATCTTAGCTCTCATATTTTTTTCCCTTTTCCTCTGAGCTTGGGGAGAATTTCTGAAAAATAATTCTTAAGCCCCTTTGTAGCTCTCTATAGTTCTTTGATTTCTCCTTCCTTTATATTTTCTTTCTCCTATCTCTCTTTTGCTTCCGTGGATCGTCACTACTCTCTTTCCATCAACATCATTTAGGTGCACTTGCCTACGGATTTCTGGGCATTTGATTTGGGACTTAGCCCTCGGCGCTCCTGAAGATTCTGGGGGCAATCTTCCCAGTCTGGGGGCAATCTTCCCAGCCAATGGTGTGGCTGTATGGTTGAGGTTGCTGGGGACAGCAACAAAGACAGCGAAGACAGAACTGAACGTGTAGTTCTTTTACCTCCAAGCATGCTCAATAGGATGGTTTGACACCAGCTGTGCTGAATCCTCTGGGCACCTCTACCGCATCCTGGTCATCTAGAAGTTCAGGAACTATGTGATGTCTTTCATTGTGGCCACCATCTGGCGACCCTGAGTCCTAGAGACTCTGACCTAGTGCCTTGACTAGGACATGGAGCTGCTTGGACTGCCCATGGAACCACCAACCTCCAGAGTTGAATACTGGGCTTTAGAGCCATTCTGTGATATCTCCTCTGGAAAGGAGCCCAGTAATGCTCCCAAGTTGGTCGTGACAAGTGCTGCAGGCAAAAATAAACCATAGGAAAGTCAGGTGGAACAAATCTCCATCCTCTTGAAGAAAGGATTCAAAATGAATCCACAATTTCAATGTGCTTTCCAAAGGTTGACCTGAGAGCTGGGGGATGGAAGATGGTAAGCAGAAGGTCAGGCCAGTCTTTGGACAACATTGGCAATGAAAATCACCCAGGTAGCTAAGGAAAAAGCAAATGCCTTTTATTGCTTCTTACCCCACCTATTATGCCAGCAATGAAAACTGTGTAAAAATGAGCTCAGCATACTTTTTCCTTTGGTTAGAGATAAGGAGCATGATAATAGCGGAGGCCTCAGCAGAGGCTGATACTTGGACAGCACCTTACTTTGGATCAGATTTCTTTTTCTAAATCCCTTAACACATTAAAGTCTCCTCACTCTGCCTGAACACAGTTCTCCAGAGTCCTTTATAAAACTTCTCTTTCTTTCTAATACACAGATGAAATCTGATCTTTGCCCTCCTACTGTGCCAGGGGCCCCCTGCCCTTGCCATCTGCTGCAGCCACCTGAAGCCAGCAGGGTCATTGCTCTCTGGGGCTTGTCTGCAGGAACTGTAATTCCTCCCTCGGTGTGGCCCATGGCTGCGCTTCCTCCCGAAGAATGTCTGGACTGTTTACTCATTAGTATCTTGGGTAACTGCCAAGCTCAACAGAAAACTCAGCTGTCCTGAATCACTCAGGGAAGACTCTGGTGCTTGTAGCCTCACAATCACTTCCACGAATGAATCAGGAAGGAGGGGGAGGCTGATTACAGTGAAGAAGGGGACTCTTTAAACATACCCTCTCTAATAAGCACGTAGAAGAAAGGAAAGGGAAAACTGACAGCGGGGTGACACTGGCCTCTCAGTAGAACATAACATAGTTCTCTTGTTTGTGCAGGGACGAGGGGCTGTGACTGGCTCGCTGTAGGAGGGGTGATGCTGAGCTGACAGCCAGCTGCAGCGAGTGTGTGCAGAGGCACTGCATGCATATTCCCAGTGGGAAGGCCATATAGTCATCAGGGTCCACGTGCACAGAAATAAGAACTTCAGCAACCGAGCGGGACAGGTGCGGTGTCTGTAGGTGAAGGAACACCTGAGTCTCCGCACAGCTCAGAGAGCAGGGCATTTTGTATTGCTAAAATACAAAAATGTCACCACTCTCTGGGAAAAATGATCTCTTTGCTCTAAATTGCATTTTGTAATTTTTTTTCTCATTCCTCTCACACCACAGGCTAAGAAAAAAATCATAGCTTCTTATTTACCTGTGAAACTATTTCCCATTGGAAGGGGTGTGCACGTGTACACACATGCATGTGCCCAGGTGAAGGAACTGATGTGAAAACAATAAAAGAAAGATAATGGTAGGGAACTGAGAGAAGGGAAAGGCGTGTCCACTGTGGGGTTATTCTTTAAATAACAGCTAGCTTTGTTGATGTCAAACATTGTGCTAAGCATGCAAATAAATTCTTGTATTTAGTCCTCGCATCAACACAATGAGGGAGGCATTATCCTTATTAAAAACGTGGAAACGGAAGCAGCACAGCATAGACTCCAACACATGAGCCTTGGAACCAGCTCGTTCAAAAATGGCTCTGCCATTTGTTGGCTGTGTAATTCTGGGTAAGTTACTAAATTCTCTCAATTTCAACTGTTTTCTAATAAAAGGGAGATAGGATCTATCTCATAAGGTTGTTGCAAGCATTAAGTGAGATATATAAAACGCCAAAGCCAGAGTGTCAACAATTTAGGATATTAAATTTTCTCCTAGTTTTAGGAGTAAACATTCAAAAATCAGTTTAGTTCACACAAAATGATGTTTAAATTTAAAAAAAAACCCGATTACGTGTTTGACTTGAATGAATTAGAAGGTTATAAAACTACAGATATGGACCAGCTTTTGGAAATCTTGGGGGAGAAGGAATGATTTTCAAGCATTAGGATGCATTTTGATTTGGATACTCTTCAGTTTGCAAGATGGCAAATTATCTCTTGATTAAAAAGATTTTCCAATCCTGAAGGGGACAGGCTTATCGGTGCGACTCTGCTACTTCCCTCCACTGGCAACTTCGCGTGTGGGCAGGGGGCAGAGAAGCTGAAACTGCTGAACCTGCTCCTGAGCCGGCTGGGCAGCCAACCCTCAGCCACAGTGAGCTTGATGTGCATGTTCTAGGAGGAAGCGAGGTGACAGGTCCCTTCTCCAGTCCTGGAGAACCTGTAGCCAAGGCAGGCTAGTCTAGAGAAGAGACAGAGAAGCGGCTAGAACAGGTCAAGACCAATCCAAAGGAAGTGCCCCAGATGCTGAAGGGAGTCAGGACAACCTACTAGAAAGTGCATGTGTACCCTGTACATGCCTAGGTGGAATGAGGGAAAAATGTATTTTAGAACTTATTATAAAACTCTCCCTGAGGCCAGGGGCTCTGGCTTATGTCTATAATCCCAGCACTTTGGGAGGCCCAGTTAGGAGGATCACTTAAGGCTAGGAGTTTGAGACCAGACTGGTCAACATAGCAAGACTCATCTCCACAGAAAATTTTTAAAAATTAACTGCGTGTGGTGGTACATGTCTATAGTCCCAGCTACTTGAGAGGTTGAGACAGAAGGATGACTTGAGCCCAGGAGTTGGAGGTTACAGTGAGCTATGATGGTGCCACTGCACTCCAGCCCAAGCAACAGAGTGGGATCCCAACTGGAGAGGAAAAAAAAAAAGCTCTCCCTAAGGATCATTAAGGGTTATTAGGGGTTGAAAGAACAAAGTATCCTCTGACAAATGTATTGAAAGGAATGATTCATCAATGTAAATTTACACCCTTTTCAAAATCCCTTTATACTGGCGATTCCTGCTAGAATGTGGAGACCAATGGTCTGGTGCATCCCTCTTGAAACCAGGCCCCTCCCCACATATGAAACAAACTTGGCAAGTCAACCCTGAGTATGGATGGGCCTCCTACCAAGGGAACAGCAAGAGATCCCCCACCCTGACACCCCATCCCCCATCTCCTAGAAGAGTGGGTCTACTCCTGAGCAGCTAGTCTGGAGGAGGCAGGAGAAGAGGGTCAGTCCATGAGCTCGGGGCACTTGGAGAATATGGCTGGTCACTTACTCCCCGGTTATACTGTCCCCTACGCACAGTCCCCAAGGAACCTATGGATCTTCGGTTCTCCACCCAAAATGTCTTCTGTCTGTCCCCACTCCCTGTTCAAATTCCAGCACCAAGTGTCAGCTGAAAGCCACAGATCCTGAAAGGGCCACCCAGGTGACTCTGGCCCACACAGCCCTCTCTCGGCACACACCAGGCAGGTGGTGGTGGTGTATAACCAGATTCCTCGTGGACAGAGACCATCTTCATTATCAGCCACATGCCAGAAATACAAAGACTCGCTGATCTTGACAATGTGCCCACCTGGGGACATAGGGTGGCTGTGCCCAGGCAACAGGCGTCCCCAGAATTGATGGGGATGAGGCACAGGTGGGAAACCTGGTTTAACAGATTCTTTGTTTGATTCTGGGAAACACTTTCCTTGACTTGGGGCCAGGTCTTCGCAGGTGGCCGATGAAGGTCGTAGGTCCTTTTACTGGCCGCATCCCAGTTGCGGCCCCAGTGAGGCCGCTGGAGCTGCCCTCGGTGCAGGTGACCGGCGCCTGGGCGGCTCCGCTCCGCCGCCTAGAGCCTAGAAGCTGCCACTGCGCCCCGGGACGCTCCTGCGCTGCCAACCCCGCACGCTGGAGTCGGCGGCCGCACTGCGCGGGCAATCCGGGGGTGGTGTTTGAAGTCAGGCGCTTCCTGCCTTTTTCCTTGGCCCGGGTGCCCGGCCCGCGCTGCCGGGTTTGGGGATCCCGGGTCGCCCCGCCCCGCCGGCCGCGCCCTGCTGGTGCGCTCAGCGTCCCCGCCCCCAGCCCCAAACCCCCACCCCCTGTGCCCTTAGGGGGGCACCCCCATCGGGGCGGGAGGGGGTCAGCCGTGCCCCGGTCGCCGAGTGGCGGGGAGGCGACGGTAACCGCCTTCCTATTTCCGCCCGGCCGGCCGCGCAGCGGGTGCGTGCCAGCAGAGAGGTGCTCGGTCCTCCCTCCGCCCGCCCGCGCCGGGGGCCGGCCCTGCCTCGCCCGCGCCTTTTTCCCCCGCAGCGCGGCGCCGCTCCGCCACTCGGGCACCGCAGGTAGGGCAGGAGGCTGGAGCGCCTGCTGCCCGCTCGCCCGTAAAATGGTCACCTCGGCTGGACAGCTCGTCCTGTTGGCGCTGGGTACGTACTCTGCCTGCTGCGCGCCCCGCGCCCCCGGCTTTCCCCTGTCCGCTCCGTTTGTCTTTTCTGGGGGTTCTCTGCTCCGGCCTAGGCGAGTGGAGGGAGGCTAATGCTTTTAAGGGATTGGTGCCTGGGAGAAAAAGGGGAGTCACTAAGAATTACAAGAGGGGGACTGTGGAGCGCCCAGGCTTTCCCCGGAGAGTGGCTGCCAGGGCGGTTCGTGGGAACGCCTGGGAAGGGGAAGCGATGTGAGAACAGGCTTGAACTTTAATCTGCCGCGGCTGTGTGTCAGTGCATACACATGCCCACACCTACCTGCTTACCTGGCTGCCTCCAAGCCGGTCTTCACCGGCGTCGGTGGTGTGCAGATGAGCCGCCTCGGAGCGCGTGGCGGGCGTCCGATCCTCTGGCCGGGTCTTGCCTGCTTGCCTCTCCTACCCCTGAGCCCAGCGACAGACAGATGTTCACGATCAGCGGAGGCGCCCTCAATCTTCTAACTTTAAGATCTCTTAAGCGTTGGCGTAGGCTTTGTGCGGAATAATTGTTCTTTTAATCAACTTCCCTGGGAGAAGTAGTTTCAGTGACAGCGGAGGGCAGGAGTGAAACCCTAGAGCGTTGCCAGTTTCCTTTGAGTTTGTTCTTGGAAATGAACGAGGGATGGGCGGAGGGATGGGGGAAGGGAGGGCAAGTTAAACCCCGCGTAGCCAGGTCGGGTCTGCGGAGCGGGTGCGTTTTCCAAGACTGAAGTCCACAGTTCTGTCTGTAACTGATGAGGGGCGCGGTGCCGCGCGCCTCCAGGCCTGCTTCTTGTCCCTCGTGATGTCGGGTCTTTTTGATGTTGAGGTGGCTGATTAACAGCCCGGGTGTCCCGGTTATTGCTGCAGCCTTCCGTGAAGTGCATTGTTCGGTCGGTATCTACCGAGTTTAACCCTGTATAGCGTGTTGCTCGCTACAGGGTCATGAGAGTCTGCGGAAAGGCATGGAACCCCTCCCCTAAAATGCCCAGAGCCGCAGCCTCACCCGGTTCCGCGTACAGTTCTAGGGGGTTCGTGGACCCGCCAGCAATCCTGCCGTTGAAACGCGGAGTAAGAACCGCTGCTGAAGGACAGGCATCTTCTAAGCCTAAGGCAAATACAGGACAGTCGTGGAACCGGATGCTCCCAGCTGCACCCCCACCTGAAACTCACCAACAGGTGACATGATTACCGGCAGCTTTTCTTGCCCCTCCTTTTTCCCAGAGCTACCTTTTTTTGTGTATTTTGACGATGGTTTTGATTTCAAAATTTCTAAAAAGCAGTAAAACATTACCGATACCGTGGAAGCCTCCTGGATACGATTCTCTGTTATAATGTTTTTGCAAATAATAGTAGCGAATAGTAATAATAGCTAACGAGCGCTTTCCTCTGTGTCAGGCAGAGTTCTAAAGTGCTTTACATTTATTACTTCATTTGGTCTTGACACCAACCTAATGAAGAAGGTATTATCATCATCCGCATGTTATAGAAGAGGAAAGTAAAGCACACGGGGTCCACAGTTTGTAAGTAATTGGACCAGGAGTATTAAAGAGTATGGAGGAAGTGTGGATATGAAAAGTCAATCAGTTTGTGGATAGTATAGGCCCATCTCCCACGTTTGGGACTTTGCCTTAAGGTGAGGTCATGTGGTATGCCATGGAGCTTGCTGTTAAATTGGATATTCTCTTGAACTCCTAGGATCTCAAGGTGGTTATTCAGTGATAAATAGACGCAGGACATGATGATGGTAAGCAAATGTGAGGAAATCTTTGAAAGTTGTCCCCAATCCTCATCGTAGTATACTTGCACATGAAGACTACATTCATTCATCCTGTAATTTTTCTCTTTTGCCTAGGAGTGTTCTCTTCAGCTTGATCTTTTTTCTTAAAAAAAAGTCATAAGTTTAAAAATTTATCAATATGTAAAACTGGCTGGCTCATACAGCTCCAAAATGTAAGCAGTTGAAAAAAAATAGAGGAAAAGAAAGGCAGGAGTAATTTACACCAGTGAGGACTCCTTTTTATTTATATTTCTTTAAAAGAAAAATCAGAGCCGTTAGCTCTGTGCATTTAGTAGAACTGCTGCCTCCCACATGCATCCTTAATTTGCATGTTTCCTCCAAAGTTGCTTTCCTCTCTAATTTTTCTTAAATAGTTGAAGGGAGTTCCAGGCAAATCAGCCAGTGTTCCTTCGTTAACCAAGATCTAGAAAACCTTCGAAGGAATTGACTGAGAAGGAATTGGCTGTTAAGAGTCTCAGCGGATGGTTGATGACTTGGGACCTGAGCAATGTTAATGTTTTGAGTGAAAGAATGTGGACCCTGTTGCCCAAATGGCAACACTGAAAACATAATCCAGGTTTCTGCGGTGGCTGCCCTCCCATGTCAGGTTTCCATCGCTACCAGGCAGACCTCACAGGGGCTTGACACTTCCGGTTGCACATCCTCCTCTGTGTCCAGGGAGCAAGATGTGTAATTTTGGTGTCATGTTTTTCTCATTTGTAAAATGGGGAGATTAGTAGGGTTGTCGAATATATTTAATGTATGTGAATGTTGCCCGGCACATAGTAAGAGCTTGATTCATCTTAGTGCCACTATCATCATTGTTGTTACTTTGAGCCCCATGGAATTCCAGACATCATTGCAGGTTATGTGGGTTCCATGACTGGGAGAGTTTGTTCATTTTAATTTATCTCATCTTCCTGCTCTTCACCCTTCCTAAGCCAGAAAAATATCACCCAACCTAAACACCTACCTAGGTGATTTCTGGTGAATTTGGCAGGCAACATATTCAAGCAAGTTTGAGAGTTCTTTTGGACATCATGAATTCTTTCATTTTTTTATGCAAAGCATTTGTAACTCCTTTTTAATATTAGTTATTTATTGAGGTCAGCACTAAGTTCCAGTTTATTCATCTGTCAAGTGGGAGTAATAAAACTTTGCCCACCTCACAGGCTGTTATGAGAATCCAATGAGATGATTAATATGGAAGCTATTTATAAACTATGAAAATTCAGGCTATAGACAAAATAGAATTGATTTTATGACACAGAAATGGGTTTTATAATCCAGAGATAAACCTTATTATTTTTATGACGACTCCCCTAAGTGAGGACTGAATGTAGACCTAAAGAAGGATGCTCTAGGACACGAGGTGGCATTAAGGATGGCAGAGGTGAAATAGGTCACCTTCCCTGCGGGATTCAGGACTAAGGGACCAGGAGGAGGACTGCAGTAAGATGTTTCTTTTCTCCATTCCATGGAAATGACATCTTTCAGAGCAGACAGTTGAGGTTTTCCTAGGACACATGTTTTCCGTATTAGGCAGCCATAATTAGTGTTCACTTAGAATGTGGGCTGTAAAGGTGTATATGGAAGCCTTAGAGGCTAAGTTTCCCATATTTACTTTTCCAAAATTTGGTTTCCTCGGGATAAAGTGACCTTTCTGTAAATACTCAATGTCCCATGCAAAGGGGACGTTTCTTACAAGAATAAATGACGCTTCGTGTCACTATTAGTGTGGTAACACATGAGAAACAGATGACGTTTCCATTAGACCTATCTAAGGACCTTTTGAAAGTGTGTTTTGAACAAGGTCCTACTCTTTGCGTTGCCCACAAAAAGGGACAGGCAATGGGAATAGGTTGGGTCAACTAAAATGAAAATGACTTGCACACCCTGAATTGGGCCTCTTGTGCTTGGTTTCACACTCAAAGTCTCTGCAGAATTGTCTATAGCAGTCCTTAAATCAGAATCATTTGGAGAACTGGTTAAAACAGATTGCTGGGCCTTCCCCCCAGAGTTTCTGATTCAGTAGGTGGGAGAGTTTGCAGATCTAACAAGTTTCCAGGTGTGGCCTACGCTGCTGGTGGGGAGGAGGGACACTTCCAGAACCACTGCTCTTCAGTCATTCACTGTTAAGGCAACTTCTGCCTTAATGTCAGTATGTTCTGACATTTATAAATGCCACTGCGGATTTATAAGCCCTTATTAAAGGCACTTCTAAGGCCTGTCTTGCTGACCAGAGCAGTTAGAACTCTTGCTGAGATATCTCAATTGTTGTAAGTCTCCTTGTACTTTACCCATGGAAAATGTAATGAACTTAAGCTTTCCAACACTAATCGTGTCATACTTTCCTTTTATTTGCCAAAAATTGACCATTATTTTGCTGCCATTTCAAATGACTTAATTTTAAAATAAGAACATAATTCTATGCTAAAGGGCTAATATGTTTAAGATTGCATCCACATAGAGGAAGATTGGGGGATTTTTATGGTGCCTTTTGGTTTTGTTTAGCTTTTTTTTCCCCCTATGAAATGTCAAGTATAAGTTTTTCACAGAATCAGGAAAGTCAGAAATCTAGACTACTGGAATCTCTTATGAGTTCTTCATTTCAAATACAAGGCACATTCCCTTTATACCAGCTCTAAAATCTGGGTAAATTCTTTTGAAGCATCATGAATTTATTGTATTGAGTATGACAAGAAATAGTTGTTACCTAGGCCTAGAAAAAGTTGGAAGTTTATTGAGATGGAATTTATGGGTTTTGCTAGTGCTTTGTCTTAAGTCAGAGGAAACATTTATTTCACGTGGAGTCTCTCTTCTAGTCAAGTGAATTCTACACTGAGCACTTTTGCCTTTTATTTTTTGTTGTCCCCTTACCATGAAAGGCTTTCTGTTTTTCTCACTTTAGTGTTTACACACTTAAAGTACCTGTAGATGGTTAGGGTTTCCTCAAGAAGGAACTCCTTTGTGTAACAATCAGCCTGCTATTGCTTTGCCTTTTTTAGTTTTAATCTTCACATGTGTTGACTTTTCCAGCTGGGAACCCCAGTGGCGGAGAGAGCCCTGGCTTCTCCGTGTTCTGTCTTAGATTGAGACGTGGTTGGTGCTTGACTTCTGTCTGCTAGTTTGAAGGCTCCTTCGTCTTCCACTATTGGCACTTCTGAGCACAGGCCAAGCCTCAGTGGGGACCAGTAAATATTTGATGACCTCTTGGTGTGCCCACTGCAGGATACTCCAAGTATAGGCTCACTTGGCAAACACTTGGCTGTGTTGTTAACACTCTTTATTATCATAATCAAGGGTAGTTGCATATAAATTCTTACATTACAGATGCAATTAGTCTTCAGAATGGTGTTTTAAAAGAATAGATTATCATAAAAACATATATTTTCTTTCTAAAACATTTGGAAAATTAAGGAAAGCATAAGACAGGATGCCTTAGTGACCTATAATTCCACCATTGAAAGTGAACTATGATTAATATTTGGTTTAGAACCTGAGGGATGGGCCGGACATGGTGGTTCACACCTGTAATTCTAACACTCTGGAAGGCCAAGGCAGGAGGATGGCTTGAGGTCAGGAGTTTGAGACCAGCTTGAGCAAGAACGAGACCCCCCAACTCTACTAAAAATAGAAAGAATTAGCTGAGTGACCAAAACTAGAAAAAAATTAGCTGGGCATAGTGGCATGTGCCTGTAGTCCCAGCTACTTGGGAGGCTGAGGCAGGAGGATCAGTTGAGCCCGACTTTGAGGTTGCTGTGAGCTAGGCTGTTGCCATGGCACTCTAGCCTAGAAAACAGAGCGAGAATTTGTCTCCAAAAAAAAAAAAAAAAAAAAAGAACCTGGTGGATGAATGTATAGGTAGATATTCTTTAAAAGCACATAGGAATTCCAGTGAGTTTACACAGTTTAATTCATTTTTTTAACTTAATCTTTCATTACAAATATTTTTTATGTCATTAAACATTCATCTACAACATCATTTCTAGTGACTGGGAAATATTTCCTTGACTATAATTTAACAAATCTTGAAGCACTTTCACCTCATAGGTTTTTTCCTATAAAGTATGAATAATCCACACGTTGTTATTGGGAATATTAATTGATACAATATTTTTTGAAAGTCATTGTGGCGATAGCAATCAATTTTAAGTGGGTATAACTTCTTAACCATCAACTCCACTTTTTGAGATAGGCTACATAAATACTTGTTGAAATGTATAATGAAAATGTAAAAGATGGTGATTGTCGAATTATTTGCAAGAGCAAGTAGATTGCCAGTACCACACTACTATAATTATTTAAGGAGATTTTGCAAATAAATTATTTTATATATCAATGCAATGATTTGCTGTGTAGCTATTTAAAAGAATAAATGTTTCATGATAGATTTAAAAGGACAAGTTCCAGAATTACATATATAGTATAGGACCTTGGTTTGAATTGGTTAATTTTTATATATATATTAAATGTATAATGCCTAAAGTCAAGGAAGATAAATAATGTCACATTCTTGTCCATAAATGTTTGGTACATTTTTTGATTATTTAGGATAAATTCCTAGAAATTGGCCTTTTCTCTCACTTTCTTGAATCTTCCATTATACTGTAAATTAGATTTAACATTTGCCAAGCTGGTTGGAGAAAAATAATCTCAGCCCAGTTTTTATATTTAGTATTTGTTAGGGTAAGTAAATTTCTTGGCCATTTGTCATTTTGTTATTTGAATCTTAACCTTAAAAAATTTTTTTTCTTCTTGTTGGTTTATCATCCTTTTCTTGGAGTTTTATAATAACACTTTGTATAAAAAGGATATTGATCCTTTTTCAGTCATAAATTGCAAATATTTCCCCCCATTTATTGTTTATCTCTTACTGTTTTGTTTGTGGTGTTTTGCTATACCTAAGATCTTTATTTTTATGTAGGAGAAACTATAAATCTTTCCCCTTAAGCTTTCTACCTTTTGCTTATTTATTTAAGAAAACCATCTCTTATCCTAAGATAAGGCAAATATATTCTTACTTTTTTTTCTTCTCATTCTTTAGTAGTCTCATGTTGAAGTATTTTATCTATAATTTATTCTGGGTACGTATGAGATACAACTTGTATTTCATTTTTTAAAAACAGTCAACCACTTAGTAGTCTCAGTTGCCATTTATGGGATTACCTATCCTTCCCCCTGTGGTTTGCAGTTCCATTTTTATCATATGCTAAATTCTTATATAAATACTTGAATCTGTTTATGGAATTTTAGTTCCATTACTTTGTATTTTTCCCTTATTGTGAATTAGTTCATTCATGTATTTACAAATATTTATGGAGCACCTGCTCTGTGCTGAGACCAATTGTGCATGCTAGGGAGTCAGCCAGGAGTGAGGCAGAGGCCCTGTTCTCAGGAGCTGTGTCCTGGTGGGTGAGACATTTCCCCTGCTATCTCTTCCAGTGGGTTATTGCTGTCATATAAAAGCTTTTTTTCATATTTATATTTTAATGCATTTTGTTAAGTCTAATAGTTCTTCAGTTGATTCTTAAGTTTTCTAGGTAATCTCGAATAGAGATAACTTTCTCTTCTTCCTTTTGATATTTTTATCTCATTACTTTTTTCCTATAGTGCTGACTGGAGTTTTAAGAGCAACATTTTTTTAAAGGCAGTAAATAGCACTGTATTTTTCATGGCTATACTGATAATGTTTGTGCATTTAACAGTTAATTATGAGGCTAACTGTTTGGTTATATATGTGTGTATAGGTACATGTACATCTTTAGATAGTGAAATGTACTTCTCTTCATAATTCACTAAAATATTTGGGCATTTTGTTAGTTTTTTAAAGCAGGATGAGATAATGTGTGAGGTTTTTTTCCCCATATGTTTTGAGGACATTTATTGACTCAATTATGTGAAAGTTATCTTTAAATTCTTGAAATAAACCCTTCTTGGTTATGTGGTATTCTCTGTATACACTGTTAGGTTTGATCCACTGTGAAGTGTTCAGGGCCTTATTTTCTTTTTTAGGATTTGATATCAGCCTTATGTCAGCTTTATAAAATAAATTTTAATAGCATCTTTTTTTTTTTTTTAATGTTCTGGTAGTTAACATATCATGGAAACCAACAGTTCTGTGAAGGCTTGAAAGAAATTGCTTATGAAGGTTCTGGGCCTGGTCGCTTTTTAGTGATCAGTTCAAGTTTTCTGCTTCAGTAAGTTTTGATAATCGTGTATCTTGCTCACAGTTGATTCAACTCCAATTTCTAAGTTTTTAGCATAGATTCATAAATGATCTCCTTTAAATTAAAAATTTTTTCTTTTACACTTACAGCCCCAGTTAATGTGACTTTAACAAATGTGAAACAAAGTAAGCACCAAGGCCCCCAAAATAAAATATATCTTAAAGTTTGTTTTTCTTGATGATATTTAGAAAAAACTTTAAAAATCATTAAATAACATTGAAGGAAAAGTTTTATAGTTAATGGTGTTCTCATAAGCCCAGGGAAGTGACGTTAGTTTGCATAACTGCATATACCAAAGCTAGTGTACTATGCCAATTCTGATTTGGAGGGTACATGACATTGTAATTTCTAGCAGAGGCTTCTAAGTAGCATCCTGATGCTTCCTTAAGCTTTAAAAAGCTTAAAACCCTTAAAATACACTATTGTGTCCATTAAATGCTACTATGGCACAGCCAATGCTTATGTGGGAGAGTTTTTTTGTTTTTAAGATCAGTACTTCTAGGTAAAAGTCATATATTCTTACCAAGAGACCATATCTTCAGCTTGGGTTCTTCAGGGCCTTTAATCTGAGTTTGAATGAGGACAGTAGACAATTCTCCTGGGTGCGTGGAGGATAGAAGTGCCTTTACTCTCATTCATCATCTCCTGCCAGATTTGAGGCATCCTCTGTGTAATTACCGTACTTCCAAGAGGCGCAGGAGATTAACTGGCTAAATGGTCCACATAATGTGGTGACACAAAAGCGGCCAAAGCTGATAAATGAGAGGTTTGCAATTACACACATTGCTCCTTTCCCTCTGCCAGGCCTTGGCAACCAACAAGAATAACTCAAATTTAGGACATGTTTTCTGGTTAACAAAAAGAGTTTAATACCTGTAACTTTTACCATGGTAGTAGCTCTGAGGAATTGGTATATGGATTATGGATGACATAACCAGGTCACCTTTTTACCGCTGAGCTCAGTTGGAAACTTTGAGCTTGAACCCTGCTCACCTTGGAACGGTGTCTGCGTTATAAGTTTTGCATCGGAGGAATGCATCATCAGGCCGGTCTGCATGCTGTACACACTCCTTGCCAACCAATTTAAACAATGACAGATGTTTTTTGCACATAGCAGACTTGGGTGTTATAATTAGGGTTTCAGAGGATGAATCACAGGTCCCTGAACTGGAATGAAAGCAAGCCTGGGGCCTGAGCATTTTTTAGGGATGTGAGGTAAACTCATAGATCACACAGATGGGGAATCCTTCTGGATCTGAACTCTCCCTGAACCTCATCCACTACTCTCCCCTCCAAAGAAAACCCCAAAAACAAACACCCGCCTTGTGCCGGCCACAGTGCCGGCCACTTCCAATTCATAGAACACATGCACCCTATGTGGGTTGTTCAGGACATACTGCTTTTCCACCAGCTTGGTTAAATCCTACACATTCTCTTCCCCAACTGAAACACAGATCAGAATCTACAAACAAAAAAGTCTAAACACCCACAAATTTGACTCATCAGAGGCACCGGACTAGTTTTAACTGCCAGGTGTCCTACCACCCTCTTTCTGGGCATGGATACAGTTATTTGTATATTCACTTTTTTTTCCTTCAAAAATGGCATTTGGTAGATTCTGTTTTAAAATCTGCTTCTCACTTCCAGTATATAGAGACAATATTTCTGTAGCAAACATATAAACCTATTTTTTAATAGCTATAATACACTCTGCGATACAACTCTAACATTTATCCGTCCCTTATTGATGGAGATATAGATTACTTCACACTTTTAAATATTCAAATATGAAATGAAAATTCTTACAGCTTAGTCATTGTCAGTATCTTTTAATTATTTTCTATGGATAAGTGCCCAGAAATAGATTACTAGGTCAAAAGGTTCACACTCTTAATGTGTTTTGACAACCCGCCCTCCAGAAAAGCTGTACAAATTTATACTTTTGCCACCTAGGTGTGAATGCCTATTTATTGACAAATTTATCTGTGATGACTGTTATCATTTTTTAGACTTTGATAGTTATGTTGGCTAATGATATCTCATTGTTTTAATTTGTATTTCTTTGGTTTTTAGTAAGAGTGAATGCTTTTTCACGTCTGAGTCTTTGAATTTATTTTCTTGTGAGTTACCCATTTGCATCCCATTTGCATCCTTAGGTGGGTTGGTTATTATTTGTGAGCAGCTTTCAAACATATACATTGAAAATATTGTCTCATTTTGCTTTTTAAATTTATGTGGGTTATGTTTGGGTTTACAAAAGTGTGGTTTTGGTTTTGGTATCAACTTTTAAGTACTTAAAATCTGTTCATAATGTTTTTTATGATTTCTACTTTTGTATAATACTTAGTCTCAGAGTAGAAAGGGATTTTCTGTGACTCTTTGATATCTGGTTTACTCTTGCACTTTTTTGTTGTTACTTTTCAGATCTAAATTTTAATTCTTTGTGAATGCATTTTGATGTAAGATGTGAGCTAAAGATCTAATTTGCCTTTTTCTCAAACAATGATCCAATTATTCTAACATCATTGGTTGAATAATTTATTCTCCATTCACTGATTCCAAATCCCACCTTGTCACTCGGTACATTCTTGGGAGTACTTGGTTCTGTTTGTGGAATTTCTGTTCTGTTCCATTGATCTGTGGATCATGCCTATAACAAACCACTCTTATGAGTTGAAACATGTCATTGCACCAGGAAATTGGGGCAGAAAATATTAAGAACCAGGAAGGTAAACAGTATATTACAGTGGATATCCGTCACTTCTTACCTTCATGATCAGACTAATACTTTTCCTCCCACCTGGAGGTGTTGGAGAGAATGATTACTTAGCATATTCCTTTTCCTGGAGAGAAAAGATGACTTACCTCATTCCATAGCTTGGCTAGAGACTGATGGGCTTTGGGTCCCACTGTACTGGAAGACATGGTGACCCTGCATACACTCTCTCCTGTTCTTTCTGGAATTTTGTGCTCTGCAGGAGATGGGGGATCACGAGGCAACCTGTAGTCCTCCATATGACATTATGGCAAATTAGAACTGTATATTTTCATCTCCCCATCTCAAATGGGAGTACCATTGTGGAGTATGCCATGGCATATGTGGAACCACAGATCAAACCAGGGACATTTCTCTGGAACAGAAGATAGTTAGAGAATCAAAAAGGAACTTAACTGGCAAGTCATAACTGTTTTCTATATCAAACTCAGATACGTTAGTGAACAGAATGCAAGATTGAAATATTAAAATTAATTTTTAGGATAAAATATAAGACTTCATATCAATTGTGATTTTCCTTTTTCCATTGGATTATTTCTGACTATGGTCCTCGATTAGAGAGATAGATATGAATATCTTCTCTTTGCCATTTTGGAGGTTTTGGTGGAAAAGTTTGAAAAGTGCAGACATACCTCAGAGACATTGCCACTTTGGGTCCAGACTCCCATGATAAAACAAATATCACAAGAAAGCAAGTCACAAATTTTTCAGTTTCCCAGTGCATATAAATACTATGTTAATAGTATGCTGTATTCTATTAGTTGTACAATAGCATTATGTCTAAAAAAGTACACAATTAAAAATACTTTATTGCTAAAAATGCAAACAGTCATTTGAACCTTCAGCAAGTTGTAATCTTTTTGCCCGTGGAAGATCTTGCCTCAATGGTGGTGGCTGCTGACTGATCAAGATGGTGGTTGCTGAAGGCTGAAGTGGCTGTGGAAATTTCTTAAAACAAGACAACAATGAAATTTGCTGCATCAATGGACTTTCCTTTCATGAGAGATTTCTCTGTAGCATGCAATGCTATTTGATGACATTTTATCCAAAATAGAAGTTTTTTCAAAATTGGAGTCAGTCCTCTCAAACTCTGCTGCTGCTTTATCAACTAAGTTGATGTAATCATCTAAATCCTTTGCTGTCATTTTACCAACATTCACAGCATCTTCACCAGGAGTAGATTCCATTTCAAAAAACCACTTTCTTCACTCATCCTTAAGAAGCAACTTCTTATCTGTTCAAGTTTTATTAAGAGATTGCAGCAATTCTGTCACATCTTCAGCTTCCACTTCTAATTCTAGTTCTTATTATTTTCACTGTATCTGCAGTTACTTCCTCCACTGAAGTCCTGAACTCCTCAAAGTCATCCATTAGGGTTAGAATCAATTTTCTTCCAAACTCTTGTTCATGTTGATGATATTTTGACCTCCTCCCATGAATCACAAATGTTCTTAATGGCATCTAGAATGGTGAATCCTTTCCAGAAGATTTTCAGTTTACTTTGCCCAGATCATTCAGAGATATCACTATCTATGGTAGCTATGGCCTTAAAAGGTATTTCTTAAATAAGAAGATTTGAAAGTCAAAATTACTCCTTGATCCATAGTCTGCAGAATGGATGTTGTGTTAACAGACATGAAAACAACATTAATCTCCTAGTACATCTCCATCAGAGCTCTTGAGTGACCAAGTGCATTGTCGATGAGCGGTAATATTTTGCAAGAAATCTTTTTTTCTGAGCAGTAGGTCTCACTGGGCTTAGTGGGGTTAAAATATTCAGTAAACCATGCTGTAAACAGATGTGCTGTCATGAGGCTTTGTTGTTCCATTTATAGAGCACAGGCAGAGTAGATGTAGCATAATTCAGAAGGGCCCTCGGCTTTTGGAATGGTAAATGAACATTGGCTTCAACTTAAAGTCACCAACTGCATTAGCCCCTAAGAAGAGAGTCAGCCTGACCTTTGCAGCTTTGAAGCCTGCCGTTGACTTCTCTTCTCTGGCTATGAAAGTCTTAGATGGCATCTTCTAATAGAAGGCTGTTTTGTCAACACTGAAAATCTGTTGTTTAGTGTAGCCACCTTCATCAATGATCTTAGCTAGATCTTCTTGATAACTTGCTGCAGCTTCTACATCAGCACTTGCTGCTTCACCTTGCACTTTTATGTTATAGAGATGGTTTCTTTCCTTAAACCTGAAATCAACCTCTGCTAGCTTCAAACTTTTCTTTTGCAGTTTCGTCACCTGTCTCAGCCTTCATAGAATTGAAGAGGGTTAGGGCCTTTCTCTTGATTAGGATTTGGTTTAAGGAAATGTTGTGACTGGTTTGATCTATCCAGACCACTCAAACTTTCTACATATCAACAATAAAGCTGTTTTGCTTTCTATCATTCATGTGTTCACCAGAGTAGTGGTTTAATTTTCTTCAAGCAATTTTCCTTTGCACATTCACAAGTCGGCTACCTGTTTTGAGCAAGAGGCCTAGCTTTCTGCCTGTTTCTGCTTTCAGCGTGCCTTCCTCACTAAGCTTAATCATTTCTAGCTTTTGATTTAAAGTGAGAGATGTGGGACTCTTTCTTTCACCTCAACCCTTAAGAGTCCATTGTAGTGTTATTGATTGGCCTCATTTCACTATTGTTGTCTCAGGAAATAGGGAGGCCCAATGAGATGGAGAGACAGGAGAATGGTTGGCCGGTGGAGCAGTCAGAACACACGTTAATCAACTAAGTTTGTTGTCTTCTATGGGCGTGGTTCATGACTCCCCAAAACAATTACAACAGTAACATCAAAGATCACCATAACAGATATAATAATATTGGAAAAGTTTGAAATGTTGTGAAAATTACCAAAATGTGACACCAAGACATGAAGTGAGCACATGCTATTGGAAAAATGGTGCTGATAAATGGCACAGATCTTCAATTTATGAAAAACACAGTATCTGTGAAGCACAATAAAGTGACATGTCATAAAATGAAGTATGACTGTGCTATCCCATGTGGATGCCTCGTTTTCAGATACGTAGCATGGAGGGAAAACAGTAACTAAAATAAATGACTTCATCATTCTTTGGATTACTTTGTATTTAATTTGATCTTTTTCTAGTTTCCTAAAGTGGAGCTTAGATTATTTGTTTTAGATCCTTCTTTTATAAAATATTCATTCAATGCTATAAATTTCCCTCTAAGCACCACTTGTGCTGTTTCCGACAAATTTTGATGTTGTATTTTTATTCAGTTCAAAATACTTTTTAACTGCTTTTGAAAATCCTTCTTGGACCATGTGGTGTTTAGAAGTGTGTTGTTCAATCTGCAGTATTTGGGGATTTTCCAGCCCTCTGTCTGTTATTGATTTCTAGTTTAATTCCACTGTGGTCTGAGAGTGTATGTTGTATGATTTCTATTCCTTTAAATCTGTTAAGGTGCATTTGATGGCCCAGGGTGTGGTCTGTCTTGGTGAATGTTCCACATGCGCTTGAGAAGAACGTGTCATCTACTACTGTAGGAGTTCAGCTATGTCCTTACTGATTTCTGCCTGCTGGATCTAACCATTTCTGACAGAGGGACATTGAAGTCACCAACATAACAGTGGATTCGTCTGTTTCCCCTGCAGTTCTATTATTTTTGTCTCATGGATTTTGACACCGTTGTTAGGCGCATGTCCACATTAAGAATTGTTGTGTAACTTCGTCATTCTTTAGTGATTCAGAAGCTATTCCAGGGCCTCTCAGGGCCTAAAGGTCATCACTAATAAACTCTTTATCCCCATGTGGTACCTGTAGTTGACACAAAGTCCCCATTATTACCTGTGAATGGGAAGTTTCAATGAGTTGTGTTTTCTTCCTAACTTAAACAGAACTCTGCTGTATTTTAACTTTCCTTGTAGAAGAAAAATAAAGGCATTACTCCAATTTCCTGGACATGTGCTGTGTTAGTGTCAAGATAGTGGGACCTTGTTTTATTGAGGTCATCATTTCAAATAAGTTCTTCTTTGAACCCTCTACTGGTTGTAGAAGATTTCGGCTAATGAACTGGTTGCGCACCAGTGAACCACTTGAAAGTCAGAGATTTATGCTTAGGAAAACAGCATCAACTCACTATGTAGTATGAGCTTATTTGCTTGTGAAGTGTCTCTTTCCCATCCTGTGCAACAGAGGGAAAAATAAACAAAATAGTCCTTTCAACTAAATTGGATTTTTGGGGGTTTCAGATAAAAGGCATAGCATTTTTCTTTTCCCAGTAAGAGCAGAAGCATGTGGAATATCTCAGCTATCATCCCCCGTAGGATATATCTAAATGATTAAACAGTTGTTATGATTTTTGTGAACTAGGCCTAATGAAACAAACATTCAGTTCTTAATTCACCCAAGGCAACTACTTTATTCACTTAATGCTGTATTACAGAGCTGATAGGATGAATAACAAAAATAAGATCTCTCAATGCAAAGTGAGGACTCCCGTGTATGTATATATTTACTTAGGTCATTTATGGATTGTTCACTTCAGTCGACATTTAATCATGTACCCAATGCTCTCTTGGCTTTGGTGATATTAATGCAAACAGAACCATGACCTAGCCCTTGCTCCCAGCCCCTGAATTTCTTGTAAATTGTGGCAGAAATAAAGGTAGTTTTTCACAATATGACATCAAGTACACAGTGGGCACCCTGGGCTCAAAAGGGGTGTTCTTGGTATGATAGGGCAAGGGTACTTTCTTTGAGAAGATGATGGGCAACAGTCAGGAAGAGTGCCTGGCTCATAGTAAATTCTTTGAGTACCTTACATGTTGTACAAACTCTTTTAACCCACCTAGCAATCCTACAAGACATGGTGAGTATCGCCATTTTATAGATGAGAAAACTGAGCAACAAAAATATTAGGCAATTTGCCCAAGCTCCCATAGCCAGCACGTGGAAGGATGAGGACATCCTAGCCACCCCACCATTCCGATCCTGTGCCAGCCGTGGGTGGCTGTGGCTGCTGAGGTGCCTGGAGTTGTCCATGTGTGAGGGCACCATTGTGTGGCAGACGTCAGGCTTGAATGCAGTCAGGCTTCCCGACAGCCACTCCCCTACATATTTACCACCTTGAGAGTAATTTTCATGCAGGTGACATTCATGCTGGTTCAAAAGAAATTCTGTTCTTCCTAATGCTATGAAATATATCATAAAGAAACAAGTAGAGTGCTTTTTTTCCCCTCCAGGCAAGAGTTCAGATTTTCAGAAGACAGCTAATCCATGAGCATGCGATTTGACATATTCTGTTGTGACCAGGGAACTTCTAATAATAAATTTGTTAATGGGGGAGCTGTTTATTTTTCTACCATAAATTTTTAAAAAGGTGTGTGATTGAAAGGACGATCTCTTCTGTTGCTGCAGGCAGTCTGTCCCCCAGCGGATAACGTGCCTGAAAGAGCGTGAGCTGCGGCCTCTAAGGCTGTCTGCTGGGGCGCTAGCTGCACCTGCTCCTCACCTCATTTCTACACCTCCCAGTCATCGTGTCCCCTGTCAACATCTCCCCCAAACAATGGTGCAAGGCAGCAGAGTCTTTAACACTTTTACTTTAACACTTTTAGTTCTTCACAGTCCGACTAAAGATAGAACCTGCATTAGCACGGTTGCTAATAGCTGGCGTACTTTCAGACTCTTTCCTCACCAACTTTAGTGAAGACTTGTACCTACAAAAAGCACAGGCATCTCTGTTGGTTTGCTAGAATAGCAGATAAGGACAAAAAAGAGCATTTGCTGTGTTACTTGGATATAGGAACTTCTTTCAGCTGGCAGCGTTTTTTGATGGCCTTTGTACTTCTCAGTATAGACAGACACTTCAATATCTGGTTCGGATCTGTATCCCCATGCGTCGGAGCAGGGCCACAAAGTGGGCATTCTACCAATGTTTGTTAAAGGTGGGTGGTTGTTTTTTACCTTTAGGTAATGGTAGGGGAGTTGTACACATTGGCAAACAGTGTATTACTAACACAAAAGTCAGCCAATAGGACAGACGTCTTTGCACGGGTGAGCTTCTGAAAAAAAAAAAAAAGTGGGTTGTAAAAATCCATCTTATTCAAAGGACTTTATTTGATGATCCTCTTCTAGAACAATCTCACCTTCATTTGTTAATCCAAATTATTCACATCACTGCATTGCTTAAAGCAAATCGCACCCACAGTGTGGCCTCCTCCTCCCCCGTAATTGACTAGTTAGTGACGGTGTAAAAAGCCCACCGTGCTGGTCCGTGGGGGAGGAAGAGTTGATGTTTTTTGGGGAGCCAAGAAACTAAACTGTCTCCTGAGATTTGAACACACAGATGGCAGCTCCTCATAAGAATTCTGTTGCTCACAGAGCAGAGGCCCTCCTTGTATTTTCCAAGGGTTTTTTCCACATTGCACTTCAAGCTTCTTTGATCTTCATTTGGGTCACGTAATCTCTTGGTGACCCTAGCTAACATCTCTTCCTCATCCTCATGATGCACTTTAGTAGCAACTTTCAGCAGGAGAGGGGAACAGAAGGTTTAACCTTTGGGACCAGAGCAGTCCCTTTGGGTCAAAATTTCTTCATGTTTTCAGCTCACACCTCGGAATCCAAGGAACCCAAATTGCACAAACTGGTGAGTGATGACAAGGAAAAGACTCTGGTGAAATAAGCCTGGTTGTTTTCCAGCAGCAAAGAAAATAAACTTGCTTCATTATTATAGATGTGCTTCACCTACAATCAGGGAGCAGCACTTTCCAGCTGTTTTTAGTTCCTCTGTGGGAGGAAGTGCCTGAAACAGGGACAGGACTCTGCCCCAGCAGTGGCTGTTCGCAGGCCCGGGAAGGAGATGGACAGTTTATCTGAGCTCCCAGCCTTGAGAAATGAACTGCAGGTATGGGGGGGGGATATGTTTTTTAATCCCAGAAAATAAGATATGATATACATCTTCCCTTGAGTATACTCTAAACAAGGTAGGCACCAGCTGCCCTCATGAGTGGGGAGAAGGGTCAGGTTGCAAGGTTCACCCCGTCCCTATGTGAGCGGCTGCCAAGGCCCCAGAGGCTGGTGCTGACTCAGCCAGGAACGCCCTCTGGGGGCTGTGATGTCATCTGACTCCACTGGGAGCACAGCAAAAGTGGACAAATGGCCTCCCTGTGTGGCCTTGAAGATAAAGTCACTAACTTTTGTGAAAAAGCATGTTTGGGCTCCCAATAAAGTAATTAGAAGGTGCTGAAGACATCTAGATTGTTCTAAACTGCCTAGCTACGTGCTGCTTTGCTTTTCTCCATTTTAGCTTCTTCCGTAAATGGTTCAGTCGTTGTTTTCACCTGGGCTGTTTATCACCTGATGAGCTATTTTCAGAGGCTTCACAGGCAGAGATTTTCTGAAAATCTGGGGCTTTGTTTATATAAAAACCTTTTGCTTTGAGGGGGTGGATAAGTCCGTTTGAATAGCTACTGATGTTGTGTACTGTGTCCCTTAGACTGAGGGGGAAAGAATACACTTTCATTTCGCAGTCATACGAATGGGTGTCTTGGGGGACCTCTTGCTCCATTGACGATAATTTTGTCACGTTGTGTGTGTTTCATCTGCAGGTTTCATTTCCTACTTTATGGACTTTATTAATTATGCCTTTCCTCTTGCCCCAAGTTCAACTTCTACAGTAACATTGACCAATATGTTTTTATTGAGGACAAGTAATTTCCCCTCGATGTCTCTCGTCACTTCCCTCTTTTCTTCCTTCTCCTCTCCCCTCCACCCCTTTCTCCCATAACGTCATTTATATAGAAGCAGACATTTTTTTAGCATAAGTGGGAAATAGTTTATCTTCTAGGCCAACTGCAATCACTTGGCAGTGGCTGTGTAGAAGGACTTGGAGGCCGCATCTGAGTTCAGTGAGAAGTAGTGCTGTGATCAATTGGTAATGTCTGCTGTGGGCTTAGCAGGGGGGTGGTGATATATACATTGCATTCCTGCTTGAGATGGTAGGCCATTTTCCTTAAGAATGGGAAAAAGATGTGTTTCCAAGAATCAGTTGAAGGTGTTCCCACTTATGTTGCTTATATTTCATGCTTTAAATTTTTTTTTTAGTACATTCCTTGGGTTTTTAAAAGGTGTTCCATAAACCTAATACCATAGCCATGTAGAAGCATTATGAGTCCTGTTAGACAGGATTGGCATCCCAGCGAGGCAAGGAGCCTGTACAGGTGTGGACTGGTATTGTCCTGTCATCCTTCAGGACACACTAGGATATTTGCCTCCCTTCAAAGTAAGAAGCAGAAAGCAGAGCTGATACAGGATAACCTGCGTTGATGTTCAGACCTGCCGATCTTGGGCCTTGTTGAGTTATTAGCAGGAGTATTCTGGCTGCCTCCTAGTTAGAAGGAACACTGCCTTCTACCTTTTTCAGAGGGAATGACTCCTTTCCCTGGATCATTTGTGACATCACAGTACTCCAGCCCCAGCAGCCATCTCAGCATCATGACATCCACATCAGTGGGGACAGCCATCTCTGTTAAATTCCCTCCCAGGCACTGTGGGGGGATATGAAGGGAAGTGAGGACCTGAGCCAGGCCCTCATGGGGCCTGAGGGGTTGCTGCAGAGGTGGTCCATTCAGGACAGAGAAACCTAGAGCAGAGCGCAGTTTGTGCACTTGTCACTTGCACATGCTCTGTTGCTCTGGTCACAGGTCAGCACTGAGCCTGTCTGCCTTGCTCTTTGTGGGCCCTTCACCACTGAGCCTGGGATACTGTCAGGCGGGCCCCCAGGTGGTAGTGCTGGGTATGTGCTTAGTGGGATGAGATACTGTGTGAGTGTCCAGAAAGCCTTGGGCACAGCAGTCATCATCTGAAAGCTAACTTATCCTGGGTGTTTAACGTGTGTCACATAAGTAAGCATTGGACTGAGATTCCTAGGACCTATATGGGGATGACCAGGGACAAAACCATTCCAAATGGTGGCATCTTGAAGTATCTCAGGGGTACCAGGCAGACCCTGGAAGGGAACGCTTAGCAAAGGCTCTTTAGAAAAGTTGTAGATCATCAGGATCAAGATAAGATTTGCTCGTATAGATTTGACTTGCATGGGAATCAAGCCTGCTGATGGGTGTCTCTAAGTCTGAGTTCTTATTTACTCATGTGTTTGCTTTTTAATTTTTTGAGGGAGACAGGAACCTCTGAGCTGGTCAGGAAAGGTTCTTGACAATTTTACTATTTGAACTGGCCTTGAAGGTTGAACATGGCCTAGGAGGCGAAGGGAAGGCAGCAGGCAGAGCAAGTAGAGGCTGAGGGAAGAATGAGACCAGCATGTACCCTACACTCTGTCCCTCGGTGAGTCCTGGCGGCTCTGTTCCAGTGACATCCTGCATCCCACAACTTCTCATGTCCTCCGTGGCCACCACCCTCGTTGTTTGTCTGGCCTTTCGCAGTGGCCTCAGCCCATTCTCCCAGTTTCCACTCTTGTTTCCTTAAGGCCTCTTTTGTCCCCAGCACCCTGAGTGACTCTTCTAACACATACATCGATGCTATTGTTCCTCTGCTCAAAACCCTCTGGGAGCTCAGGTTGGAATAATGTCCAGATGCCTGGCGGCCCCCACCAGGGGTATCTCTGCAGCGTCATTTCCCAGCACATACTTCCCCAACCCCACCAGCCACTCACCCTTTCTGGGACTGGTGAAGTTCACTCCCACCTCAGGCCCCTTGTACTTGCTGTTCCTTCTGCCCTGGATGCTCTTCCCTCAGATATTTTCAGGACTGGTTCTCCCATTTTATTCAGGTTTCTGTCCGATGTCACCTGTTCAGAAAGGACATCCATGATGACACTATTTATCAATCTGCACACACCTATGACGAAAAAAAAATTCAAACGTCTCTGTTATTTCTTAGATAACCATCATCATAGGAAAGTTCTGACAGTATCTTCTTATTCCAGAATGGACGTATCTAGATCCCATAAGGTCCTTTGAAAATACTCCTGCTCAAATTGGAGTTCAAATGTTATCTTCCTTAGTTCACTCTTCCTGGACCTCTTTGTGAAACTGCCTTGCAGATTTAGCTGGAAAAGAAACTGAGTTCATGCAGCAAGTATTTGCTGAGTGCTGTCTATGTGGCATGCACTGTTCTGGGCACTGAGAATATGGTGAACCCCCAATTACTCCCCTCTCCACCATACACCCCATCCAGTCCCAAGGAGACAGAAAATAAAAAAATACCCAGGAAAATGCGGGGTTGTGACAGTGTTGTGGACAAAGACAAAGCTGGGAATGGGGAGTGAGCTGCTTGCTTCCTGACCTCATACCACACTTTCACAGATGCTGGGCAAGTGCTCTCTTGTTCCTTTTCTGCCTGAAGTGTAGGAATGGGACAGGGAGAGGAGGATGGAAGAGTCCTGTGCTTCATGTTGTGATAAAGGCTGTGTCTGACACCCACTTGAGAGCCCTCTCTTAGATATGACTGCAGGGTCAAGAAGTTGAATTCAGCCACATTTCTGATGTTCTGCTCCCTCAGTTACAGAGCTCGCTGGCAACAGAGAGAAAATTGCATTGATAACTTATCCCCAGCTGAGAGACAGCTCACCTAAGATACATCATCTATTTCATGTGAGAAACCACAAAGGCACGGCCAGTGGCCCTGAAACCAGGATCCTGGGTTTTCATGGTTCTTTCAAAGGCTGTTCCAGATTCCTGACTGTGTGCCTGTCAACCTCTCTATTGGAAGATTTCTCTGGAAGACCCCTCACACATTGTCCTACCCTTCCTTCCCCACCTGACCCCTCCCCTGCCTTTTCCATGGCCTGTTTCCAGAGGGATCGAGGTTTTCCTCTGCTTCCTCTCCTCTGACATACTCCCAGCTTGAGAGGAAGCTTTGGGGTATTCCTGGTGTTGGACATTCTGTGCGTTTAGATGGATTTATAATGACGTGTGCACCATCATAGCATCATGCAGAGTGGAGTCGCTAACAGTCTCCCATGCTGCACCTAGCCCTCCCTCTCCCCACCCTCCCAACCCCCTGGCAACACCTCATTTTCTACTGTCTCCATAGTTTCGCCTTTTCCAGAATGTCATACTGTTGGAATCGCACTGTATGCAGCCTTTCCAGACTGGCTTCTTTCACTTAATAATATGCACTTAAGGTTTCTCCACGTCTTTTGATCATGACACCAAAGAAATGGCTCGATGGCTCACTTCTTTCTATCTCTGAATAACATTCCATTGTCTGTACCTACCGCAGTTTGTTTACCTTTCACCTCTTGAAAGACGTCTTGGTTGATTCCAAGTTTTGGCAGTTATGAATAAAGCTGCTGTTAAACATCTGTGCACATGTTTTCTGTGAACATAAGTTTTTAACTATTAATAATTTGGGTAAATACCAAGGTGCACTATTGTTGGATCACATGATAAGAGTATGTTTAGTTTTATAAGAAACTGCCAAACTGTCTTCTAAAGTATCTGTAGTATTTCATCAGCTGGTTTTGATTCCTAAGCCACTTTCATTTAGATGAATCTAATTTTTCTAGAAAATACTTCAGAAGTATACGAAAACTGGATAAGCTGAGACCCTTCTCTGACTGCGCTTTTATGTGGGACTTAAACGTGAGGCATGGCCACCTTCCCTCTTCCTTCTGTGGTCCTCCTGTTCTCGCTAGAGCTAAACCATCCCAGCAAAAAATTTCCTCTTTTCCCTGCTCCTTCTTCCCTTTTGCTTCCCATTTCTGCCCTTCCCCCACCAAAGTCCAAGGGGTAAATAGGGAAATGGGCAAGAGCAGAGTTGGTAGAGAGATCCCACTCCCATTTTCCCCTAGAAGAGCTATATTGTGTCTTCCCTGGGATTTTTGTTTTCCTTTAAAATGCTTTAAATTGACACTGCTAAAAGGTACATGATGTTCTCTGCCCTGAAACCCTGGGGACGGCATGCCTTGTTCCTCATTGGTTTGTCTCCAGAGTGAGCAAATGAGATTCTGCCCATATGACTGAGTGCACTGGGGGCATTCGCTGAGCAGCTCTGCTACACGTGGCCGTAAGAACACACATCAGCCTGAGGAGATAGGACAGGGGCCCTAAAATCGAGCAGTGGACCAAGAGAAAGTCAAATGCATCACCCCTGTGTATTTTCTCTCTCTTGAGACTCCTGAGTCTCTTTGGAACCCCACAACTATAAAACACCGGGAGTGGGTTTTGTTTGTGATTTGTCAGTCTTGTTACTTTATAAATAGGCTTCATGTTGTGCAACCTGAATGCTTTGGGTTAATATAAAGAGACAGACAGGCACGGACAGATAAACAGAAGGACAGAGAGAAGCGCTGACAGGGAGAAAGGAGCATTCCAGGTAAATAAGGGCAGGTCAGATCATGGAGGTCCCGCTACAGCCATTTGCAAGGCTCTAATGAGCGGTGGCCTGGTCAACTCATGTGACTGCCAGTTTGTTCCATTTCCCGTAAGTTTTGGGTACTTCTGCCCGTATACAGTTGGAGTCTGAGTGACCTGCAGCTGAAGGGACTTTCCCTGTTGTGGTCCAGAATTTTTCAACAGGGTACACTATTAGCATGTTAAGCAGGACAAAGTCCTGTGCATTAGAGAAATTTAGCATCCCTGGCCCCACCCATTAAATACCAACAGTGCTGCCCTAGTTGTTGTGATAATCAAAAAACAATTTCCACATGTTCTCAGTTCCCTCAAGGGGCGCTACAAATGGTGACGTCCCCCTCCCCCATACACCGGAATGGGGTGGTCTGGTCGGGGTCTTCCAGTGAAAGGGCATAAATCCGAGCCCCACCCCCATATCTGTCCTGGGCCCCTCAGCAGCTGGAGCCTGCACTTGTCATCCAGGCTTTTCTCACCTACTCTTTCCTCTTCTCCTTCCTCCTGCCCCTTGTTTCTGAGACCTGGGAGGAGAACTAGAGATCTTGCCAGTCCCCAGTGTGATGTGGGTTGAGAAATGTGAGGCTGTAAGAACTTCAGGGTGTTTTCCCCTTAACTCTTGAAAATCTGCAGTTCTGGGGATTTGTTTCCTCCTCGGTTTGACCTTGCTTCTTAATCAGCTGCCCATATCTAATCAAATGAGTGCTCCCAGGGGCATCCACCAGCCCCCGTGGTGGACAGTGGTGACTGGCATTGGTGCACCCCTTCCCCAGGCTCTAGCCCAGGCTGATGCTGCATTGATCTGGGATTCTACCAAGTTACACTGGTATTTATGTTGGCTCAAAGCCCAAGCTTCTCAGTCCTTCCTACAGGGTGGTTCCAGGGTGTCCTGAGTGTCGTGGAGCAGGGGGAAGAGATGAGTTTGTCATCACCAAGCTATTCACATGGAGGAAATAGGGCATAGTTCAAGGGTTGCTTATTTTTACCTCCTCCCTGCCCATACCCTACTTCTAAGCCACTCAAGTGAGGGATGTCTTCACATGGCCTTGACCGAGCAGAGAGGATGGGCCTGGCTTGACTGGGGATGCCAAGAGGCTAACTCTCCTGGCCTGGGGTCCACATGACCAGAACCACTGCTGACCTGCACCCAGAGGATCGCAATTCTCAGGCCACCACAGGCCATGGCAGCTGAAATGGGGCCAATGGGCCTTCACGGTTGGGGAGGGACTTGCAACATCCCATCCCCATGGACTCTTCCAGAGCTGGCGTTTGGCTCCTGTACTTCCTGGCAGCCAAATGTTCTCTGCTGAGCTGGTTCCCAGGGCCAAGGGCCCGGAGCACCTCAGGTTGGCACGGCTTCTCTGCAACCTCAGAGCTCGGCCCTAGTAGAGCCTGTTGGTGATTCAGCAGCTGGGGAACTCCAGCCAGCCCGAGAGGGCTCGGTGATACTCACCCTGTTTTCTTGCAATTCCAGGAACTTGGATGGGGGCCCTGGGAGCAGGCCCAGGGGAAGAGGAAGTTTGACTCAGTACCCTGTCCCTGGTCCAGGTCTCTGATAAGGCTTTAACCCTGTGGGAAAGACAACTGCTTCCTCCTAGCAAAAAAGGGTGTGGCATAGATCTGCACAGGTGGGAGCAAGCACAGGGCCTTCCTCACCCCACGCAGATGCTCAGTGCATCCTAGTTAACTAACTGGTTGTTGGCTAAAAATGTTTATCTCTGTATGCTATTTGTTCTGCTCTATAGGAGGGGGTCCTCTCAGACCACCAGATCAGTGGGCAGCCTTGTTCCATACGGCTTTGAAGTAGGTAAGGGTGTTGGGAGAGTAGAGGAAGATGTCTGTGTGGCAGGGTGAGGTGTTGCCTGCAGGGCCTTAAAAACAAACGTGTCTCTAGAGGTGGTGCCCAGCTCCTCCTGAGAGGGTCTCTGTGGCTTTTTTATTTAGTTTATTTTTTATATGCTTCTTAAGATGTCAGGAAGAATACATCACCTCCTTTTGCAGCTGCATCACTTCTCTGAAGATCCTGTGTCATGGTGTCAATCTTGGGCATTTATTAGGACCTCGACTCTGAAGAGCTCCAAGTATTTTGTGAATATTCTCATTTGTCCCTTGAAGTAGGGGAAGAAAGATAGTAATCAGTTCTTCTGAGTTAGAGATGGTGGGAAATGACATCTGGGCTGAGATGGGGAGGGAGACTGGTCTACATGGGGGACCTGGGTGGGCTCTGCCTCCAGCCCAGTGCGCACAAGCGTCAGGAGGTGTAGAGGGAGAGCCCGCCTGCTGGAGCGGTCAAGAAGCATTGCGGAGGACTTAGGGATTGGAAGGCTGGGTAGAAATGAGATCAGGCAGTAAGGTGAGTTTTCTACGCAGGAGAGAAGATGTTAGCATATCTAGGAGACCTGGACCAGATAGACACATTTGGATGGAAGAAAGGGCTTGCATTGGGAGCATTGGGGAGACTACAGCAACACCACTGAGCATGTTTATTCCCATCACCTAGACTGTAAACTCCTGGTGGCAAGTCCTGCCTTTGTTTGAAGAGCCCTTGGACACAGTGCTCAGGAAGTGCCCATCAGTCTGGGTAACCTCCCGCTGCGAAGCCATCTAATGAGCTCTACACCCCTTTTCACTCCCTCTTATCCTCCTTGTGATATGGTCAGGCCTCTTTGGGGTCACTGCCTGCAGGTCTTTGTTTTTTATAAAAATTTCAGGAAAAGCCTACAAAATGAGTTATGGGAAGGAGAACAAAACGTTTCAAGGGTCATCTCATTGGGTGACCAAACAACTGAGGATCAACTTGGCCAGCCAGTTCAGCATACATAACTCCAGGCTTTGGATAAAGTTGATACTTCCTTCACTCCTCTGTGGATGGTTCTATGTCCTAGTGAGACTATTTAATATCATTTAAATAGAAGATACATTTTTAACTTGCCACCCAACTGAATGATGGTACCGCTGTTTATAATGAAGTTCAAAGTAATGGTTTTTAAGAATTAGGATTATTTCTCATAGGGAGAGTACACTGTAGCTGCTACGAGAGAAGGGACTTTTAGTTCATCACTGGCTCTCCAGCACCTAGAACAATGTCCACCATATGGCGCATTAGGTGTTCAATATGTACTTATTGAATGAATGAATGTCAAGATTCAAGCGCTCTCCATCTCCACTGAAATCAGAATAAGAACCAAGACCTAGGCCAGGCACGGTGGCTCACGCCTGTAATCCTAGCATTCTGGGAGGCCGAGGCAGGAGGATCACTTTAGGTCAGGAGTTTGAGACCAGGCTGACCAAGAGTGAGACCCCATTTCTACTAAAAATAGAAAAAATTAGCCAGGTGTGGTGCTGCACGCCTGTAGTCCCAGCTACTTGGGAGGCTGAGGCAGGAGGATCGCTTGAGCCCAGGAGTTTAAGGTTGCAGTAAGCTATGATGACACCACTGCATGGTAGCCCAGACAACAGAGCAAGACTCTGTCTTGCTCGAAGACAGAGCAAAACGAAAAAACAAGACCTAGAGCTGTAGCTGCAGAAATTTAGAATAGGAGTGAGAAAGGAATTCCTGAGGATCAACTGGTTTTCCCATTTCCCATCTGCAGACTATCAGTACTCACTCTCCTCCAACTCTGTTTTTAAACTTGTGACCTCCTAGAGAAATTGAGTTCAATACGCGCATATTAAAAACCTAAGTAGGTGCGACAGCATTGTGCCAGCTGTGAGGATGGAGCTGAATAAGCCACAGTTCCTGACCAAACTAGAAGGGGGAGACAGATAAGACCTGAAAACGTGCAAACTACAAGGCAGAATAAAATAAAGACTGCTCTAAGGAAGAAATGATTATTTCTGACATTTGAGCAAGGCTTTGGAGGCAGATTTGATTCCCACAGCTAGAGGACAAGGCATGCCAACTTGAGATTTCAGCATAACATTAACAAAAACTGTCAATAGCAGCTACTATTTGTTGCAAGTTCATTATGCCTCATTCAACATGCTGCACGTTTCTCGTGTGTCCCCTCATTTACTCTCTACAGATCCCCTGGCAGGAGACACATATGCTTATCTCCTTTCACAGCAGAGGACACTGAGGCTTGGGCAGCTAAACAGAGGTCAGTAGCTGAAAGGACTCTTGGGTCAGGATCTGAGTGGCGTTGAGCCCACGGCACCAAGCTTGGGGGTCGGGGAAGCCCTTTGCAGGGAAAGGGGGCAGTGCCAGGCAGCTGGGGTCAGAGTGCATTGGTGGAGGGCACTGGAGGAGTTTCGGTGGAAATTGGGTCTGGGGCCAGGTTATGCGCTTTAAATCTCTGCTCAGGACTTTGAACTGGTTTCTGTCTCTGCACTGGGCTCTGCAGTGTAGAGCCCAAAGAGAGTTAAGAGGAAAGGAGTGATTTGGTCCAGCAAGCTCACTCTGGCATCAGGAGCAAAGGTTGGTGGGGAGAAAGGCTGTTGGCAAGAAAAACCAGTTCAGCAACTATGGTGATAGCCCAGGGAGAGATGATGAGGCCTGAATTGGGGCAATGGCAGCAGAGATGCAGAGGGATGGATATGATGGACTCTGTGGAGGCTGGCTGTGTAGGAGGGCTTGGCTTGGATGAGACAGAGGAGAGAGAGGGGCTGACAGTGGCAGCCCTGCCCAGGACCGAGGAGGAGGTGGGAGAAGGTGAGTTTAATTTTGAACATGTGACATGGAGCACAGGAGAGTGGGGGAGTTGGAGGTGTTGTTCGGGGCACAGAGGCAAGGAAAAGATCCATGGCAACGCAGGAGCAGTCCAGTGCCTTTGGTGGTCTGTAGCATTGATGTCAGCAGCCCACCTTGTCTTCCTTTGCCATGGCAGTGTGGATTCCACCATTCTCTGGTAGTGTGGATATTGTTGCTGACTCGTGTGGCTTGGACATTTTAAGGATAAATCACGGGTCTCAGATTTCTTGTTTTTCTTTTAATTTACTCACAGTAGGAAGGTGCTCAATAAATATTTGATTAATTAATATAAGTAAATAGCAATTCTTTATACCCTCAAAAGGTATAATATTTCAAGATCAATCCATGGAATATCAGTGGCCTGTAGCCAAGAAACCCTGGGGCCTTAAGTAAAGCTCCTTTGTTGAAGTCCTCTAGGTGAGTTCTGGAGGGAGGGCAGGGATGGGGATTGTGACCACCTCCCTCTTGTCCTGAACATCCCAGAAGTTATGATGAAACAAGCCAAGGGGAAAAGCCAGGATGAAGCACCATCAACTGCCATGTTTCATGGGTGTTCACGGTGGTCTAAGGACTTTGTGTCCTCTATTTTGTTCTGTTTCATTTAATCCTTGCAATAGTCCTGTGAAGAGGTGTTATCCTTAACTTATAGATGAGGACACCAAGGCTCAACAAGATTAGATGATGGAGCCAAGTTCTCATTTGGGGAGTGGCAGGGCCAGGATTTGAACCCAGGCCTTTCTGCTCTGCCACAGCAGACTCCAAGTCACAAGTAGAAAATGATCAAGGGTGGTGGTGCAGGTGCCCGTCTGCTCGTCGCTCCTGCCTCCCTGATCCTGAAGGTTCATTCTGAATGCTTTGTTTTTTTTTTTCCCACTTCCAGGGATACATGTAGATGTATCTGGAAAGTTCCTATGGGCTTTCAGGTAATGCTGGCTTATTTTCTGTAATGTCATCATCATGAGGTATTGCCTTCGATTCATCAAGTTGGAATTTGCTGCTTGTGGCCACCCAAGGGGTCATTGGGAAGGGCAGCTGGAGGTCTCAAGCTCACGGACCCAAATGCATTCCCTGCTGGGTTGTGACCTTGGAATATATTGACGAGCCCACATCAAGGCTGCATCAAAAACATAGAAATGGAAAGTGCCCTGGTTTGGGATCTCTTCCATCTTCTGTGATATCAGTGCCATTTTAAACTGGAAGACAAAATTGTCATAAAGCAAGCCCACTTATTGAGACAGTGCACATGCAGCCTGCCTTGTGCCTGATTCTGGTTCAAGGCAAGGGATCCACCTACAAGGGGATGGAACGAGGCCAGGGGTCTCCTGGCCAGATGCTTGAGGAAGATGAATAGCCTCGTATCTTCACAGGTGCCTGGAATTTGGGGACTTGGCAGATCTTGTGGCCGAATTCTACCGTTTAGATAAAGGGTCTGATTTTGAAAGGGCTGAAATGACTTACTAATGGTAACACCATTCATAGAAACCTTACTCTCCGGGCTCCCCCGTTAGCCCACGCTACCGTATTGCTGTGTGTATCTGCTTATATCCAGGTGAGGAAAGCAGGAGCTGGTCTTTTCTGGCATGCCCGCGTTATTTGGTTGCACTTCACAGGAGCAAACGGAAGCAGAGTGGGGCCAACTCGGCCCCATAACGTGAGCTTGCAATGTCTGTCACTGATAAACAGGGTGACCTGGGGCAGGTTACTTAACCCCCTGTACCTCCACTTCCTTACCTCTAAAATGGGGGCACATTAGAACCTATCTTGTTCTTTGAGTATTGAAGGAGGTGATGTAGGGGCACCTGGTAAGTGCTGATTAAGTTATGATTTAGCACGGCACCGGCCGCAATAAGAATCCCGTGACTGAGCGATGTGAGGAGGGAGCTCGGGAGACCCGTCAAGCTCCCTCCGTGGCACAGAAATGTCTTCCTGGTGACCATGTACAATGCCATGGCTGTGTTTGGAAGCGGGTTCAGGCCCTCACCGATGGGGATTTATCACTAAAAGCTGCCCTCTTCCTGCACACCAGGACCTGTCACCTGAAACCCAACACTGACCTCTTTGGTTATCTCTCCATAAGACTCTCTTTGGGGGGCAGGGTCCAAGCTGCATTTTGAAAGCAGTGTTCCAGAGGCCGGATGGTGACAGCAAGAGCCCTCTGGCCCATAGGCCAATCTGCCCAAGTGATTCGATCTAGGTCCCCTGTTTCTAAACCCCACTCCTTGCCATTCCCAGAGTTTTCCCAGTCCCGCCTGGCCAATGCCTCCACACACTCCTCTGCAGCTTTGCCCGACGTCCTCTGGAGCCAGTGCACTGGCATCGCTGTGAGCAAGGGCAAATGTGAACTGTCACCTCTTCCTGGGAGAGCAACTTGGCTTCTCTGAGGGCCGTCCTCCCATGGGGAAGTCACATGGCCACCTTGGGCCCTGATACCCTACGCAGGGTGTGGGCAGTGCCGAGGGGAGCTCGTGGGGCCCCGGTCCTGCCAACTTCCTTCACGACTCGTCTCTCCCTTTTCCTGCTCCTTAATCAGTTCTTGCCCTTGAAGCCAGCACCTTTACCTGACTATCAACCTCTTGGATTTAAAAATATTGATAAAATTGTATAAGTTGGCAGTTTTTGCTATGCAGTTAAAATTCTGCTATGTTTACAGATAAAATTTAAAGGTTGGGATGTGATTCATAAAGGAAGATGCCACGAGCCTGTACTGGCCAGCCCTGCATTCTGTGTGACCTATTTACTTAAATTTTTGTGCCCTCATGAGTGTCCCTACAAACCTGGAGCTGAGCTGCAGGGTGCCCACCCCCAGGTACCACCCACTACTTCCTGAGCTCCTGGCTCTGTCCTCATGACCCCCCAGCTCTGAGCATGGTAGGAGAGGAAGGAGGAAACCCGGCTGCCCCCGAGCACCCACACTCCCTTCTGCCTTGCTCTCTAGCACGACTCCCATCCTTCCTGTCCTGAATTTGTTCTTCACCCAAAGGCCCTTCCTCTCTACCTCCTCTGAGTCCAGAGCATCCTTCAGCCAAAAGGACCTGCTGCAGCCTCTCTCCATCCTTCCCACGTCTCCTGACAACAAAACCTCACCCTTCACCCCTTCACTCAGGAAGCCTGGCTTAGGGGAGCCCCGAACAGAGGAGAAGTAGAGCTCTTGATATTATGGAGGGAGTACCTGCTCCACACCGGGGAGTAGGTAGGAGCCTACAAGAAAATACTGGCTACAGCAGAGGCCAGAACGGGACATGGCCCACTCAGCTGGGCCAGCCAGGGGCCCCAAAATGCTCTCAGGTCCAGGCACCACATCTGAGTGTCCACAGAAGAGGTGATCACCAGGCTTGACGGGTAGTTGAGGACTGAGGGCGTCCCACACTGAAGGCACAGCCTGGTCTCCATCCAGAATGGCTAGTCCCATGCATGAGCAAGGGGCTGGAGTGGGGGTGCCCTGCTCTGGGGCCCGCAGGGATGGGTGCCCAGGCTGTCTCAACAGCATTTCCCATTGGCAGCTCAGTGGATGGGTTTCAGGAACTCGCAAGATAAATAGACTAGCCTATTTTTTTACATTGCTTTTGATGAACTTTTATCTGAGTCCCAAACAGCTGAATTATACACATGGCAACCCTTGTCCTCCCTTCAGGGCAGCTCTGGGTTCCCACTCTATTTTGGGGGCTGGGGGAACCATAAGGTTTTTCTTCCGTTGCATGTGGTTTTCCCCTAGATGCCACCCCCTTCTTTTCATTTTTCTTTTTGAAGTCCACCCTTGGGATTCCCCTCTTTGGAGCTATTTAAACAGACATGAGATGCACCAGGAGCAACCTGTGAGGAAGGGGTTCCTGCCTCCCCACCCCCAGGGCCCGTGGCAGGTGAGGGCCAGCTTTGAAACTAAGGCTGTGGGGCCTGTGGCTGCAGGCCACCAAGCCTGTGTACCTTGTCTCCCTGAGCCACTGCATGCCGTGGTGGTCCCTGTGGCTGTCCTCCCCCCGCCCCTCCCACCTTTCATTTGTTTCTGATGAGCCTTGGAGCCAGCCAAGGCCACGTATTTCTGGAAGGCCTTCACAGAGCCCAGCTTTCCAAGCACAGTCATGTGGCCGGAGGGCTGGGTCCCTGGTGTTATGCATGTGGGGAAGCCGGCAAGCCTGGACACTCTACCTTTGCCCCTCAGCAGACCTGGCTCTTGGGGAGGAAATCAGAGGCAATGGGAAAATCCCAAGAGGCAGTGGCTGTGGCCTCCGGAAGAAAGGATCACACCTCAACTGCTGGTGGCCAGCCCTTATGGTTCCCCTAGTCCTCAAAATTGAGTCAGAATCCAGAGCTGCCCTGAAGGGAGGACAAGGGTTGCCATGTGTATAATTCAGCTGTTTGGGACTCAGATAAAAGTTCCCAACAAAAGCAATGTATAAAGAGAGGCTACCCTATTTATCTTGTGAGTTCCTGAAACCCATCCACTGAGCAGCCAATGGGAAATGCTATTGAGACAGCCTGGGCACCCATCCCTGCGGGCCCCAGAGCAGGGCACCCCCACTCCAGCCCCTTGCTCATGCATGGGACTAGCCATTCTGGATGGAGACCAGGCTGAGCCTTCAGTGTGGGACGTCCTCAGTCCTCAACCACCCATCAGCCTGGTGACCACCCCCTTCTGTGGACACTCAGCTGTGGTGCCTGGACCTGGGTTGGGGGAGCATCTTGGGGCCCCTGCTCAGGTGCTGTGCGGACTCATCTGGGGACTCATTTGTAACTGAACACACACCCGTCAGTGTTGCATGGTCAGAAGGGCTGTCTTGTGGGATGGTAATTAAGCACCGTCTTGGGCATGGGGGTTGGACAGACTTGAGTTTGAACTTGAATTGCTGCAGGAGCTTGGGCAGATTTCTGTGGGGTATTTCCAACAGCTGGGCCAGAAGGCAGGGAGGCTGGGAAGTGCTTATGTCATGGGTTACGGTGAAGACTGAGTAAGATAATACATGCAAACCCTAGTGCCAGGCCTGGAACGAGTGCATGCCCGATAAGTGCTGCACACCCACCTGAGGAGCAAGGGGCCTGACTCCTGTCATCCTGGCCCAGGGCCCTCTTGGGAAGCCCACCGGGTAGCAAGGAGGAAGCAGAGGCCTCGCCTTTCATTGCAGGGCCCCCACATAAGTCGTGCGTGAAGCAGGACTGCAGAGAGAAGCCCTGGGCAGCCGGCAGTCGTTTTCCATGGGAATGTGAAGGTGTAAAAAGGAACTATTCTTCTCTTGTGGCTCAAATTATACATAAAAACCCAGCCTCTTTTATCTGTGCAACATGGTGGTTTTGCAAACTTTAATTCATTCCCAAAACATCTTTGTGACTTTGGCAGCTGCTGGCTCACAGGTGAGGAACAGAGTGAGGGAAGGAACTTGCCCCAGGGCTGTGGGAACAGGCACCCGTCACATACCCTCGTTGTCCTGGAGAGTGGGTGTCCATCTGTGCTGTCTTCGACGCGGTTGTACGTTAGTAGCTTTCTTGTCTTGGTTTTGCTGAAGCAGAGGCCGACGTGGAGCCCGGGAACTGTGCTGACTGTTCACCCTGACTGACAGGATGTGGGGCAGGGAGCTAGATGTGAAGATAATTCATTAGTTAAGGGACAGATCGTGACAGGCCAGTCACGCTTCCCTTTGAGAGGTATGCAAAGCATCCCCAGTGTCGTCCTTTGACATTATTCTAGGTCACTGGCTGACTTTAGCCCAGAGTGGTTTGTGGTGGTGCCAGCAAAGTCAGAATGTGACCGTTCCCCTACTTTGAGTGTGCAGCCACTAAGACTTTTCCTGGCTTGGGTGGGAATGCCTCACTTCCACAGTCGGTGTGTGGATTGCGGTGTTACCCTTTTAAATGTCTCCAGAGGAATCGTAAGAGCCTCGTGTCCCAAATTAGCATCTATTGTGCAGCAAGAAAGAATTGCGCAGGGAAGAGGTGTGTGGTTTTACTGACTTTCTCTCCCCAATCCCCCCTCCCAACTTCCAACTCCAGAACCAAATATCTGAACCAAATATCTGGTTCAGGACTCTGAAAGTCATGGGAATGTCCAAGCCAGACCTCCAGGGAAAGCAGTCTGAAGTTCTCATGATGTTTCTCATTGCAAAGGTCAAAAGAACAGTTGTGAAATGATTGCTTTATCTGTTCCAAGTGTGGTCTTCCTTTGAGAGTCAGGACTTCTGTGTCTACCCTCTAAGATGTAGGGGCAAGGAGCTGCCACACTCTGCAGAGTGGGGGGGTTGCATCCTTCCTGTAACACAGCGGTCCCCAACCTTCTTGGCACCAGAGATTGGAAGACAATTTTTCCACAGACCGGTAGCGGTAGGAGGGACGGGAGGCATAAATTACGTTTATTGTGCACTTTATTTCTATTATTATTACATTGTAATATATAATAAAAATAATTGTACAACTCACCATAATGCAGAATCAGTGGGAGCCCTGAGCTTGTTTTCCTGCAACTAATGCTGCCACTGATCTGACAGGAGGCAGAGCTCAGGCGGTGACGTGAGCGATGGGGAGCCGCTGTAAATACAGATGAAGCTTTGCTCACTAGCCTGCTGCTTACCTCCTGCTGTGCAGCCCAGTTCCTAACAGGCCACAGACTGGTACGGTGCTTGGGCTGGGGTTTGGGGACCGCAGCTGTAACAGGTAGAACTTTGTTTTCTGCGCTGACTTGATTCACCTGCCGTCTAGGCAGACCTCCAGAAGGCCCAGCCCCTTTGCATGGCCACTATGGCATCCTTTTGTATTTCAGTTTCGGGAAGTCATTCTAGTTTAGTTCATGCTGATTTCATAATCCATAAGAGGTTCCTTTTTCAGTGGAAGTTTGCTGCCCTGTTTCCAGAAACCTCCTGTACTGTAATGTGAGGGCACATAAGGTCGTCTGTTGGCAGGGGCAGCTTCATGGGCATGCGACCCGTGTGATCATACGGAGCCCACTGCTCACAAGGACCCTAAGCTTAGGGTTTAATGCTCTTCAGCTGCAGTCTTAGAATTCTTATAGTTTTATCTTTGAATCTGTGTCTTGTAAGGGAAACTGGTGGAAGAGTGGAGTGTGCAGTGGGGGGCGAGAGCCTTGGTTCCCGTGATCTTGCCTCCTGCCATCTCCCTGCCTCCCGAGTGGGTTCATGTCCCCGACACACTCTGCCCCTGGTGGGGCCTGGACACAAGAAACGTTGGGGTTAGGTGTGTGCACCCCATAGCATCTTGGGGCAGGGCATGGTAGCAACTGTCCCCATCCTAGGCTGGCAGCTCCATGGCATGTTCAGTGGGCAGCTGGTCCAGGTACCTAGCGCATCCTGGCATGGAGGGTGCAATACCCTTAGGGATCACTCATCTTGGGTAGGGGCAGTCAGTCCCCAGGAAGAAGAAGTACCTGACTAGACTTACTCACCCCCAGGTAGGTCACAGCATGTTGGTCTAGCTGCTCACTGGAGAGAAAACCCCAGAGTCAGTGGGTCCCTTGCTCACTTGCACACTCTGTCACTGGGGTCCCCATGCACCTATAAGGGGCTGCACGCACCCTGCAGATATCCTCATGCCCAAAGGAGTGCAATGACATATATAGTAAATAAAAAACATGATGACGTGCACAACAGTGTGAATATACTTAATGTCACTGAAAAGGTACACTCAAAATGGTAAATTTGTTATGTATATTTTCTCACGATAAAGAATATATTTATAAGGTGTTAAAAAAACAAAACCAAAAAAACCCACCACGACAGATGGAGAGAGCCACTGTGGAATGAAGGAAGAGGCTTTATATTTTAGTACCTTTAATGGGCATGTTTTTCCTGCTTTTTGAACACGGGGTCCCAGGTTTTCATTCTGCACTGAGCCCCACAAGTGATATAACCTGGCCTGTCTAGTGGCCACTTTGTGAAAGTACCAAGTCTTTGCCTTTCAAAGGGCCTGCCCTGGAAGGCTCTAAGGACGTCATCCATTGCTGAACAGACTCTTACCTTTTCTCTCCTCTCCCACCACAGGTATCGTGTTGGCCATGTGCCAAGCCCTGGAGAACAGCACGTCCTCCCAGAGTGGTGAGTGCAGCCGCCCGGGCGTGTGGCGTGTAAAGGGAGCAGGCCTGCCAGTGTGTGGAGCCCGAGCTGTCACCTGAAGAGCTCCCTCCATGGCCTCCTGAAACGGAGCCCAGGCCTGTCTCTGAGCCCTTTCTGCCCCCTCCTCATGGGCCGAGGGGCAGGTCTTCACCGCAGTCCCCAGCGGGGCTGTCCCTGCTCCCTCAGGGTCTGCCGCCTCCCCTGTGTCTCTCTCTTCAGCTGTTCAGGCAATTCATGGGCAAGCGTGCAGGACCCGACAGCTCAGAGCCATCCGTACTTTTCCAGCTCACGTCATATGGTTCATCTAAAGAACAACCCAGGTTCCTGAATCCCCTTGTCAGCTTCTGCCTGGTGATCTTTGTTTAGTTATTTTCTGGTTTATGTTTTGATACTTGTAATAATGGTTCCTTTTTATTTTTTTCATCTTAAATATCCTAAGTCAACATATTGGAGAGCTTGGAAGTGTAGGAGGCACACTGCCCACAATCATAGCACTGCGGGAAGCAGTGGCCCTTCTAGGCCAAACTGCATGGAACTGGGGCATAAAGGCCTTGACGTCAGGCCAGATGGGTGAGGTGGCGGCCTGTGCCTCAGTTTCTATCTCTGGGTCCCCGGCTCTCTGGCAGAGGCCTCCCTCCGGCCCCTCCTGGTCCTCACTGTAGGATCTGGTAGGCCAAGAGCCAGGTTCTCTACTGAGTCTCTTTTAAGTGACAAGTTGCAATGATGGCAAATGCTGATGCTGCCACCCATAGGGCAGGGGGTACTCCTGGTTATTCCACTCCCTCCTCCAAGTCTCCATCCCTTCATATGCATAAGAAAAGCCTCAGTAAGGGAAGTTGTACCTGACCCTCTTTCCTTAGAGACCTGGTGTGGCTCCTGCCTAGGCCCTTTGGGGGTTTCCCAGGCCCTCCTGGGATATCAGTGGGCAGACCTGACACATTTGTCCAGAAAACAGCAGTCCTTGCTGCAGTAGTGACCAACCTCTGTTCCGTCTTTCCTTTCTGGACTTCCTCATATGAGACTCTCTGACATCTACAAGTAGCTGAGGTTTACTTTCCCTCACAACGTGTGGTCAGAAAACCGCAGCTGAGCCCCTGCTGTGTTGCACATTGCCCTGTACCTGGCTGAGTGCCACTCTGCGGCCCGAGGTGGCACATGGGAGCAGAGGCAGTGCCACAGCCTCCAATGTCCAGAGAGCCTTGAGCCGCAGAGTCCGCTGCCAGTCTGCAGAGAAGGGAGGTGGGCTGCCCCCGACCTCCGTGTTGCTCTCTGTTTGATGGGTCACTTAGCTACCAAACTTGTGCCCTGGTGTCTTAGAGATTAATGACATGGCTCTTTCCGTTTTTACTTACTCTCTGCCCTGACCCATGAGGCCCAGACATGAACCCAGAGAGGGCTGGGTTAAGAGATAAGTCCAAATGGTGATGACCGCATTATAGTCATCCCTCCAAAGATTGGGGCTTTGCGACTGAATCGGGCTTGTTTGCTCAAATTTCTCTTCCTTTAGGGTGACCTTCCTATCTTCTGGAAGACTGCTCAGGCCTCACCACCTCACCCCACCCATTCTGTCCTCACCAGACAGGGCTGAAATCCTGCAGTGGGCGCAGCTTAGACTGGGGACCAACCCCACCAGCCACACTCCCTGCCTGGTGCTGGAGCGAGGGCGCATGTGTGTCTAACTCATTAATAAGCAAAACTATCTGCTAACATTGTATTCTATTAATAGAAATCTCCATTTCTAGGAGAGAAGTAATAGCAAAACCCATCCCTGAATACCCATCACCCAGCTTTGACAACTGGCATCACTCTGTCATTTTCCTTTCATCTGTTTCCCCCACCTTTCTTTTATTTTTCCGTTTGCTGAGGTATTTTAAAGCAAAGGACGTTTCACTAGTAATACTTCAATACGTATATCTAACAGATAACAACTTTTAAAAACATAACCACAATTCCATTACCACACCAACAAAGGCAACAATAATTCATTTTTGTTAGATCCTCAAATATTGACAGCAGATGATGCTGTACTTAATTTTGTGGCACTTCATTTTAATTTGCACTTATTTTAATGTTTTCATATCTTGCTTCCTACTTTTTTCTTTTCAGGTGAACAGTTTTCATAAAATGTATGTGTTTATGTGCGGGTGACTCTCACATCTGAGTGCCCCTAACTCCTTAATCTCTGCATGTTGCTGGGCTCATTTACTAAATCCCAGCGCCAAACCGTCCAGAACCACGTAAGATGGCCGGAAACTGTCTACACCATCTATGTATAGAGATGGGTAATTTTAGGAAAAAAGCTATAAGGGCTTTACCATGACATAAATATGCAGGTCTTTTCATTCTAAGAGTTGACCAGAATGAGACATAAAGATGGCTATGTGAGAAGTTTTGATACATTCTTGAATGACAGCAAGGTGCGCTAGGAATACACAGGTGAAGCCCTGACATCTTCATGGAACGTTGTGGAGAGAAAACTGCAAATTCTGTGTGCCAATCAGGGGAGGCATGCGGTCTCGAAAGACCATAGGGCCGATCCCATGTGGCTTTCTTGTGCATTTTGAAAAAAAACCATTCCATGTTCTTATTGCTTGACGGATGGCCTTGGCCTGCCTTGTTGGGGTTTCTTCCTTTCTCTGAGATCCCCAAATATGGAGGGTGGCTGATGCCAGAGTCATAGGAAGCTGGTGTTGTCATCAGTAAATGCTTCTCAGACATCCCCTTTGGATGGGACAGTGTAGAGTCTTAGGCTGGGGGTCAGGAATCCTGGACATTGGGCCCACTTGGCCTCAGTTTTTTTCAAGTCCCTGTGCAAGTTGCTCATCTGGTTCCTGTTTGGATTAGTTTCCTCAGCTGTTGGGCCTGTAAGAGTTTTCGTGTGGCCATTCTGATAGATTGGTAGAGATAACTTGGAGAGCTGTGCTGGGAAGGACATCAGGCTATCTTCAGGCTTTGGGGAAGTACCACAGTGGTCGATTGGAGATGCCGTTGTGGGCCCAGGGTGGGGAAGTGGTGGTGTGACTGCCACGTATTTGATTCTCCTGGAACTAGATGCTATTTCACATTCAGGTTTGAACATTCTGGTTGCGAGAAATATACAAAGAAGTAGGCCTTCTCTGCCTTGCCCTGAGGGAGCCCACCACACAGGTGAGAAGACAACAGGGGAACCCACAGGGAGAGTATCGTGATGATATTGGCAACCTCAGCCGACTGTTAGTGCATGATTTAGAAAATAATTGCTATGGGAGTAAACTCAACAGTCTGGGGTTTGAGACGGCATTTTTATCTGGTTGGTTGTCAATTTGTAAAGCACACAGAGAAACATTAGCTGGAGGCAGGGTAAGGGAGGCAGCGCCTACAGCTCAGAACATGTCACACCCTCCCAAGGGCGGAGTTATGACCTCTTCAAAAGGCACTTTTTAATGCCCCTTAAAAGGGACAGAATGCACCCTGGTTGAGAAGCTGTTGGGTGGCTGCTTGCTTAACCCTCAGAAATGTTGCACAGTTCCCAGGCTGCCCATCTGGTTCTCGTATTTTCATGAGACTCACTCTAATGACTGAGGGGGTGTGGTGAGGGCCTTGCTCAGGCACCTGGGAACCAGGCCTCAGGCTTCCTTCTGCTATCTGTCTTGCATGATCTGGGGACCCAGGGCGTCTTTAAACCTCTGAACTCTGCTCCTTCTTCTTGTTGTGTGTAATGGCACTCACCTGGAATCGGGGTGTGTTTGAAGGCTTGCTTAATTTACTGTCTGGGAGATTTTTCAGAGGTGATGATGAAAGAACATGGAAAATTTCCAGTGGGGTTATTCATGGGGAATGTCACCATTATCATCTGACTTGGGGAGATGGTGGTCAGATCTGGGTGGGGACCCTGGGATTAAATATGTTGAGGTGGTGAGATTGGGCAGTGGGGTGCACAAAGGGAGGGCAGATCAGATTATCACGAAAAGTCTTTGAAGCCTTGTTTGGAAAACAGGTAGAACATGGGTCACCCAGCAAGCACAGGATCTGGTTTTTGCTCCTGTCACTTAACAAAAGCTTTTCAGAACTGCAAACTGCTTCCCCATTCCATTGTCTAGAGTTTTCCCATGTGGAGCTGAAGTCATTCTAAAATTAGAAGGCTCACGTGTTCTACCCAGGTACATGTTTCACCTGCTCCAAATGTGTGTCTATAATAGGAGAGACTTGGTGTGCCTTAGTTTGGGGATAAAACCGCATACACCTGCATGTGCTTGCTTTCGCAAATACAAGAGCGTTAAGAAAGAATGAGAGATTTTTCCTTTCCTCGCTAGGATGTATGCTTGTCATCCACTTGCTCATTTCACCTTCTGCTTCTGCCTTTTGCAAAGGAAATTGTGCTGGGTCAGTTGCTTTTCAAGCAAAGGCTGCTCATGGATAGTAGACAGAACACAGGCTATGGAATCAAGAATCGTAATTCTGACACATTGACTAAATCTTCCTGAACCTCAGTTCCCCCCATCAGTAGGATGAAAGAGTGGGATTGAGTTAGTGTCTTATCAAACTCTGAGTTTCAAAATCACTTTAGTGGGTCATGACCAACGTTTTTAAAAAATGAGATTGAATAGCTTAGAATAAAAAATTTCAGAGTGCATTGCGTGGGGGAAGGACAGGTACCATTTCATGGTACTCTTGTTTTAGTTTTTAATAGATTCACATGTTGACATTCTGCATCATTATACCTGCATAAATTATGTCCATATTGCATCCTCTATAACAGTGGTTCCCAACCTTTTTGGCACAAGCAACCGGTTTCATGGAAGACAATTTTTCCACAGATAGGAGTGAAGGCAGGCCGGGGTGGGAGGGAGGGAGGCAGGCGGTGATGTGTGGCTGTTTTCCTAACAGGCCATGGACCCGTATTGGGCCATGGCCCAGGGGTTGGGGACTGCAGCTGTATAATGTCCAGATTTGATTTCTTCATAAGAGCTTAGATGCTTGCAGAATAAGTACCATAAATCTCTCTATAACTGTATGTTCCCCCTACACAAACACCCCTAGTCTTTTATAGTTGTCTGGTCCACCCCTAATTTGACAGCATTTCTTTTATTGTACTCATCTTCATCAAGTCTTTCCAGAACACTCAACTTATGGAAACAACAGCTCTTTCCTTATGCACAGATACTTCATTAATTTACATAATATGTAATTAAATGACGTAAATACAGTAATGAGTACAACTGACATAAACAGGTTTGGGAGCAAATACAAGTGACCTCTTGGTAAATATACAGGCCAACTGGTTAGAACAGCTTAGGCTGGTAAACTAGAGTAGTCAACTAACTGAGCTTTTGCATGCTGAGGGCACTGGTGTGTGCTTTAGCGAAGGGATGGAGAGTATGGGACTGGGTAAGTCAGGGGTGTGGTTTAAGTAGAGCTCGGTTAAGAAAGCCTCTACCATCTTTGAAGGAAACAAGGCAAATGACAAAACTTGTGGATTTTTAAAAATCTAGGTCTATAGAAGCCTTAGTGTTCTCCCACTTTTAGTTTTAAACACTTATTTGGCACACATGTAAGTACTACCTCATACAGGCATTGTGTTCAGCCTTGGAGGTACACACGAGAATTAAACATGAGCCCTGCCATCAGAGGCCATCAGTCAGGCAGATAATGTTGGTGATTTTGACATCTCAAAGGTAAATCAGAAACACAGACAAAGCCATGATCTACCATGATGGATTTCTTTGAAGAAAACAGCACTCTTGCCATATTCAGACTTCCATTTGTAATCTAGTTCCAAACTGCATACTTTGCATTCTCTGTGTTATATTGCCTCTTGCTCAGTTTGGTGCTGGGTCAGTGTTCTCTCTGATTAATCACTCTTCTGGGCTGTGGCTGTTATCTGCAAGGTTGGCAAAGAGGGGATCTCTGGCAGCCACCTTGTGTTGCAAGAACAGAACCTGACCCCTCAGTAGCCTAGGTAACGGGAGGTTGCTCTTAAGGAGTCAGCCCTAGAGAATCCAAGGAAACGCTGCCCAGCCAGGCCCCAAGCGGTGCAAGAGTCAGAGTGACTGCAGGGGTGTCAGCTGCAGCAGTTGTGGCCATCTACTCTGTACCTACCATGAGGATAAATCTCACACCAACTCATTCCATTTCTGTGCCTCTTAGCTCATAGTGTGAGAGAATCAGATTGGTTTGTCTTTTTTTACTGAGTGGCCCCAGCAGCTGTGGTGGGTTTGGGAGGGGAAGCTGCAGGCCAAGGAGGTGCCAGAGGGCAGTGTAGGCCTTGCAAAGCAGACTTCCTTATTAGACCTTGAGGGCACAAAGATAGCATCCCTAGTCCAGACTGATGCTTTGAATCATTCATTCCATCAACAAATATTTAGTGAGCACTTATTATGTGCCAGGCCCTGATCAAAACAAAGGCCCTGTTCTCAAGGACCTTATATTTCCCTGGAAAAGATAGATGTAATATGATCTCTTAAACTATCATATCAGCATATTTTAAAGAATGGCAATACTGAACACTAATGTGTGTGGCATGAGACAGCTACATATATTGCTGATGGGTGTGGATATTGGCATAACCTTTCTGAGAAATAGCTCGGCATTAGTGGTAAACTTAATTCCATTGTATTAGTGGCAAGAACTTTAAAACTGTGAATGCCTTATGACCCAATAATTGAACTTTTAGGGATCCATTTTAAAAAAATAATGAGATGTTAAGTTACTATCCATTATAGCGAAAAGGAGCCAATTTAGATGTCAGCAAGAGGAAAATAGTTCTGGAACAGTAGCTAGATGGGCTACTATATAATCCCTTTAAAATCATGTTAATGAAGAATGTTTAATAACGTGGGAAAATGCACACAATATGTACATAGAAAAAATAGTATATGAAATTGAATGATATAACTCAAATCTGTAAACTGTACACACAGATGCAAGAATACAGGGCACATATGATATAGTGTTAACATTAATTTTCTCTGGTTAATGAGATAATAAGTGATTTTCATTTGCTTCATACTTTCCTGTTTTCCCACAGCATCTGAAAATAAAGAGGAGGCAGTGGCCGCATGCTGTCTGGCGGCCAGCAGGCACTACATGCAGGCCACCTTGGTCTTGCTGTCCAGTGGCTGCAACTGTCACTGAGGCTCATGCAGTACTGCTGTTTCTGGAGCATGGGGACCTACCACACTGGCCTCACATGAGGGCCACCCTAATCTCTGCAGCGTGGCACCCAGGCCTCGCTCCCCTGTACAGCAGCCTCCCAGGGATCTTGCTGTCTGGATAGGTTGTCCCCAACAGCCACCAATTTACTTCAGAGTTCAGGGGATGCTCATTAAACTCTTCTTCAGCAGCCCTGTGGCTCCTAAATCAAGATCCACTTTGCAGAAATTTTAAGTACTTGATACCTCTAGGTTTCAACAGAGAAGTTGGGCCTTTCTGGGCTTCCAGCCCTAGGGTCAGTCTCTCAAATGTGAAGACTCTGGAACTAGACAGGCTGAGTTCAAATTCCACCTCTACCACTTACAAGTTATTCAACTTCTCTGTACCTTGGCTTATCTATAAAATGGGAATAATAATAGTACCTACTCATAGGATTGTGGGGATTAAGAGCTTACTATATACAAAGCACTTGAAACTGCACACATGGAAGCTACTCTAAGTGTTAGCTGCTACTGTTACTACTCTTACTGTCATCGTTGGTGATGTATATGTTGTAAGGCAAAACCTGTGTCTTTATGGGGCTGTTTATCACCTGGAGTTAAGCCCTGAGGCAGTGGTTCGCACACTTCAGTGTACATAGCAGCACCCTACTGTGTTAAAATGCAGATTCCTGGGCCCCCACCAGCATGCAACCCAGAAATCTGCATTTTTAGTCCTCAACCACGTTTTGTTGGAGCTCAGTGGGAAGATGAGGCTGAGTGGCACATGTTCTTGTAGGCAGAGATGCTGTCACCTAAAGGTAACAGCACTGTGCCATCCCTGGAGCTCTTGCTCCCCCTCAGCTGGGCAGTGCTAGATTCTGGGAGTCCGTGAAAAGGGCACTCACCCAGGACTTTGGTAAAGAGAAGTCAAAAACCTCAGAACTTGGGCCATCACCTCAAACATCCTCTTTCTCATCAGCCTCGTTGTGATGAAATGATGAACACAGCGCGGCTTTCGGGTGAAACATAAACTTTGTTTCCCAAGGGGACAAGCCCAAACCCCAGGATTCTGCGTGTGAGGATCAGCCTGGGGCACCTGGTTATTTACTGCTGAAGAGCCCTTCAGCCGTTTTAATCCAGCCGGCCCAGATGGCCCGTTTAGCAGACTCTGCAACTGTTTTACAGGTTCATCCTGAATCTCCCTTCTTAGTTTCCTGTCTTGAAAGGTATGGCCCAATTCCCTTATCAGAATGTAATGGAAGATGACTTCACACCTCTGGCCATTTTAACACCAGGTTGCTTTGACTAAAATGTTTCCTAAATACCAAAACCCAGGGGGAGAAAATCGGATAAGATAAACGGAATGGAGTTGCCTGGACTCTGCTCGCATGGTGTGACTTAGCCTGAGTTTTTTCTTCCCATTTGTCACTTAGCAGCTTGAGGAGGAATCCCTCTTTCTGGGTCATTTTTCCTCTTGACTTTTGGGGGCTTGGAATGTAGTGAACATCACTCCCTGCCTCATATGGAAGGTCTAGGAAGGCATTTCTGAGATCTTAAAAGTGGAAGATGTCACAGATTGCTATGACATCTGCCACAAATGAACCTTCCTGGCTCTCTGGAGGATGAAAAATAGAAATATAATTATGAATCCTATAACAGCCCATGGAAAGCTCCATAAAATTCTGTTTCTAGCAGGCTTTCCACCTGATATCCTATTAAATAAACACAGCCCAGCATGGTGACGGACTCTAGAAACCTAGACACACGCCTGACCAAATGTTAACCAGATTGTAATTGTCATTGTGGGCAGTTTCCCGAGGATTTAACCCTTAATCAGTACTTCCCAACCTTTTTCAGAATAAAGACCCATTTTTAACCTTAAAAGTGTGTGAAGCCCCACAGATAGTTATACCTTTAGTATTAAATTATATTAAATGAATTAATATACATAGTGGCTAAAAGCTGCTATGAGAACCCAGTAACACTTTAAAATGAATTTGTATTTTATTAACCACAATAGAATCACATAATAATAATATGAACTAACACAGAGTGCTCACTATATGCTGGGTGCTTTTCTATATATCACTGTTTAATTCCTACAACTCTAAGAAGGTACTATTATTGGCTCCATCTTACAATTGGCAAAATTGAGGCACAGAGAAGTTAAGTAACTTGCCCAAGGCCACATAATTAGAAAGTGGCAGAGCCGGGATTTGAACCCAGGTAATTGGCTGCAGAGTTTAAAGCGCTTCACCACTATGCTTTAAAAATACACTCACAGAGATGCACACATATCTCATTCAGACCACAGATATTATTCGAGGGGAGATTTACAAAAACTTTGCATTAAAGAATTCTGTGACTCTTTTTTCCCCTTCTCTAAAACAGATTGGGAATTACTTTCTTGGGTTTTTAATCCTCCATTTCATCAAAAATTAGACATACATCTTAAAGTATGTGTGTGTATAATTACATGTACGAGGGCTGTCTGGAAAGTATGCAGCCATGTAACATGTTCTCGTTATATTAACAGTGGCTGGACACGCATACACGTGTGGGCATATGTATACCTGTGCACCTGTGCGCGTACCTGTGTATGCACACATGTGTACATGTAAGCTTTTATTTATCTTATCACAAAACCATAGAATCTTCCTTTATATATTCTTCCATCAACAAAGACTGACTCAGTTCCTATGATGGACTTTGTTCTAAGTGTCTAAATCCTTTTAAGTGTTTTTTCATAGATCTGCTCACAGATAGGTGTTTCCTGAAAGATACTTTCATAAATCTATTTGAGATGACTATGTTGGTAGGCTTGTGAAACACAGGGGATGGAACCTATAGAACTCCAAAGTCACAAAGTCAGTGGGGATAAAAACACAGACCTCCCACCCTTTAGCTTTGTCGTGTGCACACAGTGCTCCCATTTGCTGGCCTCCTTAGGTGTATGGCCAGTGGAGGTGGTCTCTAGGTTAGAGCTTTCGCTTTACTTGATTTCCACTTCTCATTAGCAGGTAAGGGAATTATACCTTTTCTTCACTTGGATTTGGCTTGATGAAAGGTTCCTAAAAATAAAAACCATAGGTATTTGCTAGCACAGAAGTTAAAGTCAGGAGCCAGACAGGCTAGCCTCAGATCGTAACTGTGCCCCTCAGGGACTATGACCTTAGGTGAGTTACTTAGCCCCTCTGTGCCACACTTCCTCCATCTGTAAACTGGAGCTGACAACAGAACCTATCTCACATGGTAGTTGTGAGAATTAAATAAATGATATATGTAAAGTGCTTAGAACGGGGCCAGGTGTGTCCTAGGTAAGTATTTGTTGTATACATCTTTTCATTTAGACTTACAAAGATAGAAAGTGAGAAAACAATAGCGTACAGGGAAGAGATGGTATCTGAACTGCCAAGATGGCCTGAGCCAATCGGTGGCAGGGATGTGATTAGAGTTTAAAGTCGTAAAGGACCTTGACAGGGTAAATCCTATAACTCAGTGCTAAGGAGTACCCCTTTGACACTTAAGGAACGGGGAAGCCCCCCTCTGCCTGTTGGGAAGTGGCACTGTGGAACCTGCTATTCCAGTAGATGCCAAAAAATTGAAATTTGTTTTAGAATCGTGGTACCCAAAGCAGAGGAATGCAGTCTGTGCCCTCAGTGGTCTACCATCCTTGTGGAAGATGTGGAATGTTGCGCCCCATTCTGGGCAGCAAGATTCAAGAGGAACAGAGAGAAATTGAAGAGAACCCCCAGGGAGGCCAGGCAGAAAGGCTGATGGCCAGAGAAGCGGCGGCACAGGAGGGAGGAAGGGGAAGACAAGACAGATCTCAGCTCCCCAGCCAGCGCCCGGCACCTGCTGCACGAGCGCAGAGGTGGAAACAGCACGACCACGCCATCGTTTCAGATACAAACAGGTTGTTCTCACTTCAAGAGTAGGGTTCAGGGAGAGGTTGATGATCACGGGTGGGGACTATTCATAGCAATTTATGTGAGAAAAGTTCACTCCTAATTTCCCTTTTGACGCTACTGCTGTAAGAATCGAAGTGGGAGTACAGGTTAGAAATGTATAAAGATGGAAAAATAATTAGATCATTACACGGAGAGTATACCTAATTCAGGAACTAGAGCTATCCGGGATTAAATTCTTAACCATCCAGGGGACAACCTGGAAAAAACCCCTATCTTTCCAAAAAAAAGAAAAAGTTCTTTGGTCCTCCAGAGAAAAAGATGATATTACACTGAAGGGCTCTTTGGCCCAATTTAAGTTGACATTCTTTCTTTTTAAGTTGTGTTGTTTTGTTTTTAAGAGATACGATCTCATTCTGTTGCCAGGCTGGAGTACAGTGGCATGAGGGTAGCTGGGACTACAGGCACATGCCACAACGTTCTTTGCTGCCCGAGCTGGTTTGAAACTCCTGACCTCAGCCTCCCAAAGTGCTGGATTGCAGCATGAACCACCACAACCGGTCTCTTTTTAAGTATTTTTATGACTGGACAGGAGGGCGTACTACAGAGGGCTGTACTGGACATCAGAGGTGAACGAGGGACAGTCACTGCCCTCAGGCTCTTTTAAGTGGTGGAGGGGAGGCGTAGAGGTGCAAACCATTATCTGAATCAAATGCCTGCCCACCAGAGTTATAAACAAATTGGTGTTAGGAAGGGCTGGGTGCAAATTGTCCTCTGCCTGGGGGTGCTGAAGAAGGCTGTCTGGAGGAGCAAAAAAAAAAAAAAGTTTTTTTTGATAGCAAGTAGCACTTTAAATTTTTTTTAATTTTTTAATTGAAAAATAATTTTGTATATATTTATGATGTACAATATGTTTTGATATAGGTATACATTGAGGAATGGCTAAATCAATCTAACTGACGTGCATTTTCACATACTTAAGACCCTAATCTCACACCATAAATACAAATCAACTCAAAATGGATTAAAGACTTAAATGTTAGACCTGAAACTGTGAAACTGCTAGCAAAAAACAAAGGGGAAAGCTTTATAACATTGGTATTGGTCTGGGCAGTGATTTTTTGGATATGACCCCAAAAGCACAGGCAACAAAAGCAAAAATAGACAAATAGGATTACATCAAACTGAAAAGCTTCTGCACAGCCAAGGAAACAAATCAATAAAATGAAAAGGTGCCCTATGGAATGGGAGAACATATGTGTAAACCATACATCTGATAAAAGATTACATGGAAGAAATATAAGGAGTTTCTATGTAAGGGACTAAATTTCAAGTATGCCTACAGTGGGTGGCTGGAAGGATGGAGAGCCCCTTTGAGGACACAGTAGAGGTGGCATCAGACAGCCTGTTTTTACTGTGCTGGGGGAAGGAGCTTAGCAGAGCATTCATTCCTCCCTACTGGTCACATTGCAAGCTAAAATGATCAACCATGATAAAGAGTGCTGGTATTACAGGGCTATTCAAATAATTGTGTTTGTAAAAAGTAGTACTGACTAAGCCAAAGGAATTCTCCAAAGGTATGTTTTTACCATTGAGATGGAAAGTTAACTTATTTTTTTAAACTTGGCTTAAGTACTGTAACTTTGTGAGTGAATAATCCCCTGAACCAGGACGTTGTTTGGGGAGAGGACTTTGACCATATCAACATTTTAAAGTATCAGTGATTGGTGTTCAAAGGCTAACTAACATAATTAGAAATCTGGCCCAGGGAGGATGCTCAGCTAGTGTTTTGTTTTTAGGTGAAAGAGTTTCTGTGCTCAGGCCACTTAGCATGTGTATCCTCCTTGAAAAGAGTATGTCTCTAGAAGCATCTGGCAGCTCTATCTAGAACTACACTGTCCAATATAGCAGTTACATGTGGTCATGCAGCACTCGACATGTGGCTAGTACAAATTGTGTCTCTATACTTGTGAAAATGCCTTGAGTAGGGAATGACTTGTCCAAATTAAGATGTGTTGAAAATATACAATATGTACCAGATTTTTGAAGATAGTACAGCTAAAAAAATGGATATCTAATGTTTATATTGGTCATTTATTGAAATGACACTATTTTGACTATATTGGGTTAAATAAAATATATTATTACAATTAATTTTACCTTTTTTTCCTAAAGGTGGTTACAAGAAAATGTAGAATTACTTATGTGACTCACATTTATTTCACAGTTCTAGAACCTTGCAACACATAAGTCCTCACTCACACGCTTACTTTCCATCCCGTGTTTCTCCCTCATGCCAGCCCCAGGATCATCTTTCCCTAGTCTCATCCCAATACTGTGCTCCAGTCCAACTGTTTAATGCTTTCTTGTGTCCCTGCACTTGTGAAAATGCTTGTGTAGGGAATGACTTGTCCTCTAAGATCCAGGTCATGCATCTTCTCCTTCAGAAAGCTCCCCTGACCCTGTTTGGACAAAAGTAATTTGTCCTTTTTCTGTCTAGTCCCTTGTTTTTGAAATGTTTTTTTTCCTGCTGTCCCCTCTCTGACAGCTCCTTGAGGACAATGGACTCTGTCTTGTTCATCTCTATGTAAGATGAACCTCTAGTGCAATGCCTGACATAATAGATACACAATAAAATTTGGACGAATAAATGAATAATAGCTCTCTGTAGGTCACCAATTTCTTTATAAAGATACAAAGCACAAAAAGTTATCATGGTATTGGGCTTACTTCTAAAAGTGAGGGCCACAGGCTATCAGCATAAGAATCACCTAAAATGCTTGCAAAAGTTAAGATTCCCAGGAGTCATTCCAGATTAGCAGGTTCAGTCAGAAGGTGTTAGGTCATGCTGCAGTAACAAAATATCCTCGGCTTAAAATAACAAGTTTAATTCTTGCTCACTTGATGTCCGCTGTGCCCTGGGTGACCCTTCAGAGAAATTGATAGTTCAAATCAGACCTCCCTATCAGCAAGTGGATGTAAGGTGTAGGACCAGAGTGGGATGCTCCCACCCAGATATGTGTCACTTTTCAGTGCTCACATTTCAATTGCCTGAAGCCACTCATATTACCATACCTAACTCCAAGGGGATGGGAGACAGACCAAGCTTTCTGCATACCTAGAAGCAGAGGTAAGCATGTTAGTAAGCAGGAATGTCTGCTGCACAAGCTGAACGCAAACCTCTGAGGTGGGGCCTGGAAGTCTGCATTTTTATCTCCCTTGGTGATTCATATTCACCCTAACTTTGAGCACCATTGGGTAGACCAGCAGTTCGCAATCTTGGCTTCCCATTAATATTACCCAGGGAGTTTTAAAAACACCAATACCCTGACCCCACCCCAGAGATTCTAATTTACATGGTCTAGGGGTGGATTCCAAGCCTCAGTATTTTGTATATCTCCCCCGGGGGATTCCAGTACACAGCTAGGGTTAAAAACCGCACGTATGAAGAAAAAGAGGACCCTTAAATCCTGACTCTAATACACACTGTCTTGCTTTGCATATTCGTTGATGGCAGTGAAGATCAAAGAAATGTGAAAGTATTTTTCAACGATAGTGTGAACAAATATCAGCCACTGTACATTGGCAGGTGTGGACTTTTATACAAACTGGATCTGTGCAAGCTGCCATATACCTAGGAGGTGATCTCCCTCCCCCATACAAAGCCAGGGAGGAAGGGTAGCATCCACCACACCCTTGTTCCTGCTCCTTTTATAGTCAGTAAATGGGTGGTCCCTTCTCCCCCTCCTCCCCTCCACTTATCTTGGTGATAAAAGGGAGAAAAGAAAAGGAAAAAACTCCATCCTTGTCTTGATTTTTCTTTTCCTTTCTCCAGCCTGTTCCAAAATCCTTAGCCTACAGCTTTTATCCTGCTGCCCTCTCTCCCCCAGACCCAGTTCCTCTCACTTTCCATTCCACCTGAGACCTGTGCCTCACACCTCTGGTCCTCTGCAACCCAGTCTCCAGCCACTTCCTGTGGCCTCGTCCTCACCTGACACCCTAGTCTCATGCCAGGAAAGGCAGTGCGTGCTCTGGCCCTGGGGGAGCCCCGTGCCTGCTTGCTGATGGTTTGAGCACCAAAGGAAATCCATATTCTTGGAAAATTTGTACCCAATGCATCGCATCGTCCCTAGTGGTATTGTTATGAATGGCAGATTCAGGAGCACATTGTTTGAAAGATAAGGTGTGCAGTAGGTAAGATCAGCTCTTGTGAGCTGGTCTGGCACTCGCACCCACTATTTATAATATTCCATTTCCTTTGGATTCTGAGATCTCACCAGCTGATTTGCAAACAAGCTTTTGGAATCCTACCATTCTGTAAGCTGGAAATTGCACCAAAAGTCAGTTTTCTTTGGTTAGAAAAATACCACCTCGGGCCAGGCACAGTGGCTCACGCCTGTAATCCTAGCACTCTGGGAGGCCGAGGCAGGCAGATTGTTTGAGCTCAAGAGTTCGAGACCAGCCTCAGCAACAGCAAGACCCCAACAGCAAGTCTCTACTAAAAATAGAAAGAAATTAGCTGGACAACTAAAAATATATAGAAAAAACCAGCTGGGCATGGGGGCACATGCCTGTAGTCCCAGCTACTTGGGAGGCTGAGGCAGGAGGACCCTTTGAGCCCAGGAGTTTGAGGTTGCTGTGAGCTAGGCTGACGCCACAGCACTCTAGCCCGGGCAACAGCGAGACTCTGTCTTAAAAAAAAAAAAAAAACCATATCAGCCTTCTTTCATTGGCAGAGCTGAGTTAATGCTGGAAGAAGCTGTTTTTAATTATTTTTCCTCTTGTGCCTAACAATTTTCAAGGCAGAACAATGCAAAGGTACGTCAGTAAATATAACACCTTTTATGTAATTACAGATTTGTGCATTTGATACGAGTTGACTTTAAAAATGATGGAAAGAATCCTTCAGCCTAGACAGCTGTGAAATAGATCCTTCAAAATGATTCTTACTGGTCAAACTCAGTTGATAGGGCCGAGGTTCTTGGCAGTGGAGGTTTTATGTCAAGCAGCAGATTACAGATCACCACAGCCTTTCCAAAAGCTGGTGGCCACTTTCTCTTGTGCTACCCACCAGCCTGAGCCTCCTTTCCACAGCTGGTTCTTAATCAGAAGTTGGCAGGGCTGGATGCGGTGCCCAAAGGAGAACATGCTCACAGGGCTCAGCTTCTTGTAGTCAGGGACCACTGGTGCCAGGTTTTCTTATCTCAGCACCTCCCACATAGTAAGTGCAGTAGATGCTTTCTATTTATTGTGATGTGCTTGGTGTTAGTCCTGGTATAAACATTGGAGATTTGCTGAATTCAACAGAAAAGCTTAGCAATCTTAAAATGAGCCTCCAAAGGTAAGATCTCTGTAGTGTATTCTGTTGCAAAGGAAATAGTTGAAAATGTATGCAAGCTTCTTGCTTAAATGGCAAGCCCAACACCGTATCTCCCACATCAACAACACCTACGAGAACAGCTGCCATAGTAACATGCTCTCAGAGTAAAACCCAAGCTCTCTCCTGCCCTGCAAGGCCCTGCCACATACAGACAGCACCACCCCCTCCATCTGTAGCTCGCACCTCTTTCCTCCTCACCTACTGCGCTCCAACTCCCCCTGGGCCTCCTTTGTTTTTCCCAGATGTGTCAGACCCTTGTCTAACATCTTGGCTATTGTACTTGCTCTTCCTTCTGCCTGCAATGCTCTTTCCCCAGTTTTTCCCAGGGCTGACTCATTCCTGTCCTTTGCATCTAGATGTTTTTCGCCATCTCAGAGATGTCCCCCCTGCGTGGTGACTTCCAGCAGTAGCGCCTCATCACCTCTCCATGCATTTCCTTCCTAGTGCTCAGTGCTGTCTGTAACAATTTCAATTTGTTTATTTACCTGTCATTTGCCTGCCTCCCTCATGAGACTTAAGTTCCTTGAGGGCAGGGACCTTGTCTGTCTAGTTCATTAATGTATCCCCAGTGCCCAGCTCAGTGCATGACACATAGAAGATACTTGATATTTTGTTGAGTGAGTGAAGGAAGGAAGGAATGTTAAGCACCTTACCAAGTGCTTTATATCACTCATTGCATGTTTTTAACATTCCCTGTTGATACTATGGGAAATTAAGGCCCAGGGAGTTTCAGTGACTTGCCCAACATCAGAATTAGTAAGTGACAAAGAGCCAAGATTTGATCTCAGGTCTACCTGCCTGTGAAAGTTCGTGCCAGAGTCAGGTCTGAGGTTGTGGTTCAATCTTCAGTTTTTGCCATTTTTTTGTATCTCCATAGGTATATTGGTAGAAGGTATTTTGTTTTTTCCTGTTGCTCAAAATTTTTTGTCTATGGCCTTTGAAATAGGTGCTTTCCTACTGTTCTCTGTGAAAGAACTTGGTTGTAACAAGGAGGTGTTCTGGGAGAAGCATATTTGGGAGGGAGCTGTAGAGATCTGCCTTGAGCATGAGGATTGTGGACGATTCTTATTTGAGAAGTAACGCACATCTTAAAGTCTAGTTGTTGGAAAACAATAAAGATAATTATGGCAGCAACTGGAAAGCAAGGCCAAGCTCCAGACAACAATGAGACTGCTCTGGTGACACCTCCTGCCCCCAGTCCCAGGAACTTCAGGGTTGACACGTGTCGGTGCAGTGGCAGCTGTGCAGTGTTGCTAAGATTTCTGCAGCAGCCGGGCTACTCAGTGCTTAGGAAACTCTCATTGCAAAGGAGATAAGTCACTGTTTCTCCTGGTTATATAATTATGTACCAAGAAAAAACACACAAACCACTAGAATGTCCATTATAAATAACAAGAGTATCCAGTAGGATGAAAGTAAGAAAATAGTAATTTTCCTATAAACCATCATAACCAATTAAAAATATACTGAGTAGGGAGAAGAATGGGGAATTACTGTTCAGTGGGTGTAAAGTTCCAGTTACGCAGGATGAAAAAGTTCTAGTGATCTGCTGTGCAGCACGTGTGCTTATTGTTAACAGTATTGTACTGCACACTTAAAAATTTAAGAGGGCAAAAAAAAAATCCCCCCAAAATAACAATAATCATAGAAACAATAAAAAATATATTAGAGAAAATGACCTTCACAGTAGTTATAAAATATAGACTATGGACCACCTAGGAGTAATCTTTGAAAGATGTGTCAGAATGTGTTTGATATTGGGTAATATTTCCATTATTACTTTAGAAACCTAAGGCAGCTCTAGTTACTTTTTCCATAGGATCAAGATGAATAAGGAGAACTTACTGATTCTAAAGAAATGTTCATTAAAAATGTAGAGGTATTTGTACCATCAAATATTAATCAACATTAAAAAGCTGAAATAATTAAAACATTACAACACTGGCACAAGAATAGGGACATTCGTGAGCCAGCATGGGAAGCTCCAAAGAGACTTAATTATACACAGCAACTGACATGTGAGCAAAGTGGCATTTCATATCCGTAGGGACAGAGTGGATCATGTCACAAATGATTTTGAGATGTTAGGCTAAACACCTAAAAAGAAACAAATTTAGATATAAAAACATAATGACATGCTAAGATAAGTTCTAGCTGATTGAAACGTTTAAAAAATGGAAGCATAAAATTTTTCCAAGAAAATATAAGTGATTATATAGTTTACAAAACGTGAGTACCAATCAAAACATTGAAGACAGAAACCATAAAGGAAAATAGATACATAAAAATTATAATTTTCTATGTGGAAACAACCCAAGTGCCTATCAATATATGAGTGGATTAATAAAATATGGTATATGTATACCATGGAGTTCTACTCAGCCATAAAAAACAAGGTGCACTAGTACCTCTTGTATTATCCTGGATGGAGCTAGAGCCCATTCTACGAAGTGAAGTATCACAAGAATGGGAAAACAAGCACCACATGTACTCACCATCACATTGGTACTAACTGATCAACACTTCTGTGCACACATGGAAGTAGTATTCATTGGGTGTCAGGCAGGTGGAAAGGGGGTGGAGGGGATGGGTAAATTCACACAACTAATGGGTACAGTGCGCAATGGCTAGGGGATGGGCATGCTTGTAGCTCTGGCTTGGGAGGTGCAAAGGCAATATATGTAACCAAAATGTTTGTACCCCCATAATATTCTGAAATTTAAAAATAATTATAATTTCTGAACACCAACAGAAAAAAACCACCATGAAGAAAATCCATAGGCAATATTTGCCAATATTTGAATCCTAAAGAAGATTTATATCCTTAATATATAAAGTACTCTTACAAACTAATACCAGAAATTTTAACACACCAGTAAGAGAATGAGCAAATTATTTGAACAGGCAAGTAACAAAAGGACAACTGTCTAATACATACGGCCCATAAACATTGAAAGGATGTCCAGCCTTGTTAGTCATCAAAAAAATGCAAATTGATGTGAGATATCATTTTCATTGATCAAATTAGTGAAGATAAAAATAAGTGTAGGTGTACAAAGCAGATAAGAATGGAGACTCTCTATGCATTTATTGGGCCAATTAAAAAAAAAGGAATAGAGACTCACTGTTGGCTGTGTAAATATTACAACTTCTATAAGAGCCATTTGGTAATATTCATTGATAAGGCTGTAAAATAAGCTGTGCTTACCCACTGACCTACAAATATCACTTCTAAGAATTTATCCTAAGAAAATAAGCATGGGTGGATTTGTGTCAAGACTTAGCTATGATAGTGTTCGTTACAGCAAGATATTTATCAGGAAAACTCCAAGCACTGAGATGATGAGAGATGCTCGGGAAGGTTTAGAATTGGTTTGGAATGGATGAGCAGGACCTGTGTCGCTACCACCAGACCACATGGAACATCTTGTGCTCAAGTCGCTTTCTGAGAGTGAATGAGGCATACATGCAGATGGCAGTGATGCATTTGGTGGTTTATCGTTTTGGGGTGGTTGGGGTTCTTTTCCATTTGGATGGAAGTTTTTCAAGTTTGTATCTTTTGTTTTCTTTTTGTTTGGGTTTTTTTGTTTTGTTTTGTTTGTTTATGTGTTTTGAGACAAGGTCTTGTTCTATTGCCCAGGCTAGAGTGCAGTGGCATCATCATAGCTCACTGCAACCTCAAGCTCCTGAACTCAATCAATCCTCAGCCTCAAGAGTAGCTGGGACTACCAGTGTGTGCCACCACACCCAGATAATTTATTCTAGTTTTTTGTAGAGATGGGGTCTCGCTATGTTGCTCAGGCTGGTCTCAAACTCCTGGCCTCAAGCGATCCTCCCCCCTTGGCCTCCCAAAGTGCTAAGATTATAGGCATGAGCCACCGCACCCAGCCCATATCTTTCAAGTTACTTTGAGCTTGGGGCCAAATTCCTTATTTTCAGTTTTGACATTTTATACCTGCTTAGGTTTTTGTAGTTCTGTTGGACATAGTCATTTGCTTAAATTTCTGACTTCTGTTCGCCCGTAAATTATAATTGTGTGAACAAAAAGTATAGATTTCCTCTTCCTACTGCTCTGCCTAGTTTTGCATTTTAAAAGGGACATCAAACTTGAAAATAATTTCTACAGACAACAAACAGATGATTGAACCAACAGAAGGAAATTTTTTTGTTTGGGGTGGTAGGCTGAGCATGGTCCCCCCAAAGATGTCCACCTCCTAATCCCCAACAACTGTGAATGTATTACCTTGCATGGCAAGAGGGACTTTGCAGATGAGATTAAGGACCTTGAAATGTAGAGAGTATCCTGGGTTCTCTGGATGGGTCCAGTGTAATCACAATGGCCCTCTTAAGAGGAAGGGAAGAAGGTCAAAGTCAATATAGGAGATGTGATGTAGCCCCAAGCCAAAGGATTTAGGCAGACTCTGGAAGCTGGAAAAGACTGTTCCTATGGTCTCCAGAAGGAACCAGCCCTGAGGGTGATGACACCTTGAGTTTTAGTCCCATAAGCCTCATTTCAGACTTCCGACCTCCAGAACTATAAGGTAATAAATTTGGGTGATTCTAAGTCACTAAGTTCGTGGTAATCTGTGATAGCAGCAATAGGAACCTAATACATTTGGAAAAGGAGGGAAAATCAAATTTGTACTAATGAGTAACATAGTTATATGTGGGTTGAGCCTGAGTGAGAATTTCAGAGACCTGGATTCTCATCACAGCCTTAGGAAGTCACCTCTCTAGGTCTCATTGTCTTCGTCCCTGAGGTTCCCTTCTTGCTCTAAATTTCTGTTCCTCCTTAAGCATTTGTTTGCCATCATTAGCTACATCGTTGTTATGCCACTGATAAGTATGGGTGAGGCTGGGGAGGAGATTTTAGTTTGTTTGTTTTGGAAGCTGGCTACGCTATTGTTAGCATTTTCCTTTACGGGGTGTGTGCTTGGGTGAGTGCTGTGTTCTCTTACGGAGGATCCTGGGACGTTTCAGTGAGGGCCATGGAGGCGAACGAAGATGTGCTCAGTTTAGACGCCCTCCAAGCCACGACAAATGGATGCCAACAGGGACCTGAAATTGGGCATGTAGGCCTCACAGAGCCTTTCATGGTGGTCCTAGATCTTTCTAGAAGGATTTCCTAGAAGATCCCTCCTACTCAGACTCCTACTCCAAATCACTGCAAGGTTTCACACATACAGAATGAGAAGTCTGAGGCTATAGCCTCACATCAAGGCCATGCAGTGGAACAGCCGGGTTTCCACAGTCACGTGCCCAGAAGGGGACGTGAGCTTTATTCCGTCTCCTCGCAGGCCATCTGCTCTCTGGCCCACAGAAAGCAACAGTCAGTGTTGCTGAAGGAAACTGAAATGTTAATGGTCAGAGTTACCACTTGATACTACAGAGTGTGGGGCATGTTTAATAACTTAGTACACAGGTATTGAGTTTTATAAATATCATGCACATTCTTTCTTCTATTAATACATCTGAGCACAAGAACCATAGTCAGTATTCATTACTGTTTGAGTTTGAATATATACATGTAGTTTTCAAATTTGTGTATGTGCCTATAAGGAATGAAGGCTACATTTAAAAATGAAATGAATTAATCTTATAACCGTTGGAAACAAATTGCTATGGAACTTAGCATTCATACCAAAAGTAAAGTTGTTTTTTATCAGGGAATAACATGAAAGACACCTTTGTTTTTCAGAGCACATTTGAAGCACAATCAGTGATTGAGAAACACGCCAAAGGGTCATGGTTATAACTTGTCACACTAACGTGTGGAAAGGTTGTGAAATGGAACCTGACTTTTGAAGTTAAAGATGAGAATATGGAAAACCCCATACCTACCTGATGCAAATTCAGTTCAGTAATCACAAGGGATATCAAGGAACATCAAGGTGAACAAAACAGTCTAGCACATTGAGAGAAAAAACAAATCGAGGCAGTGCTGGGTCCCTGACATGGCCCTGCTGCCAACCAGCAGAACACCTTTAGACAAGTCACTTAACCTCTTTGAGTCGGTTTACTTGTCTATGAAATGGGAAAATAATACCCACTTGTCTGGTGATGGTGAGAAATAGGGCATGTGCCACTCAGCTTGTCCACGCCTGATCTCAAGGGACCACAGTCTGGCTGAGAAGATGCCAGGGCCATGCTCCACTGACCATGATCCAAGATAGCCCATTAATTCCTGCTCTAGACTCCTCTCCCCACGACTCCACCTCGGCCAGATGTGGGAAAGGAAATGCCACCTTCAAGTACCTGTCAGGATGCAATTCCAGGACTGTGGAGTGCCTCAAATCAGTATGGGACCAACTCCCTCTCTCTTCTTCCCTTTCCCAGCCCCTTGCTGTGTTGGGTTCCAAGATTTTGTCTGTAGTCTTGCCCTCTCCCACGTCTTCCCTTCTTGATACCTTTTTCTGTCTCTTGTATCACTGTGAGTTGGAGTGTGGGTGCTAACCTCACCCAGGTCTAAGATCCTGTAAAAGTACAGTGTGACCTGCTCATGGTTTTTCTTACCTGCAACATCTAGCAAGTTTTCCTGCATAAGGCAAGAGCTCAGTTAATATTTGGTAGGAAAAAAATTGTAGAACTGAAGGTCCCACCTACAAGAAGCTAGAGATGTACTATGGTGCAGCTCACTTACTGAGTTTTCTGCACTCTTACTCCATGCTGTATGGAGTGGCGCCGTAGGACTTCCCAAGAGATGAGTACAGGAAACTGACAGAGGCATGGAAGCTTCCACATGGCAGGGAAGCTGTACGTAAGCCTTTTCTTAGGGGGCCAGAGGAGACCAAAGAGGGCCCTTCACTCATCAGAGAAGAGCCCTTCTGAGAAAGAAGGCAGTGTCAACAATGGTCATGTACATGAGACTCTGTATGCCACTGTCTCTGCGAAGGAAGTCTGGCTGGCTGGGGACGGGGAGAGAGAGACACTTTTCACAGTATATACTTTTTTTCTATTTGAGTTTTCAAGAAGATAAAGGGAATGAACCTTTTTAAAAACAAAGTTTCACATAGGCCAGTTCACAATCCGAGGAGACTCATGGAAGCACAGGTGGGCTTTGGTGGAGCCATCTTGAGTGGAGTGAGTTTCCTTTGCACGTGCCTAGTGGAGATGACTTCTGGATCTTGCCATCTAGAACATTTGGTTCAAGTCGGGAGGGTTGTTGGTCCCCTGCACTTGACTGAACTGAAAGCCACTGGTCTTGGCCAACCTTCCACCACCTTGTTGTTGCCCTTGCCTTAACATGGGTTTGTCCTGGGGGACCCTACTCCAACCCCATTCCAGATACCACATACCTGGTTGCTGAGTAGCCTGAAAGAGGCACATCCATTGTCAGCCCATTGTCCTCAGCCCCATTCTCAGAGAACTTAGTAGGTTTCTGGTGGAACCCTGGGAGCTAACAGTGCCTTCTTTAGGAGTGGATTAAGAGTGGATAGGTGGGGGTGTGAACTCTGTGCCACCTCTGGGCTCAGAATACAAAATATTGACCGTTTTTCTGCCATCAATTCCCACTGAATATGGTCATATCATGTGTAAAACCTGATCTGATTGGGAAACCTGAACCAAGAGTCACTTTATATGTTCCTGAGTCAATTTTATGAGTGCCTTCAATTGAAAGGAAAGGTGCTAACTGGCTCGCAGACATATCTGCACTTTGTTTTTTGTTAACAGAGTCCAGGACCAGATAAACATGCAAACATGGGAAGCTCCGTGAGCTGAGACTTGTCTTTGGGGCTGGCGTCCCGACTAGATGGCTGGAACATTAGGGCAAATGTCTTTTCATAGCTCACCTATGAGTTGAAAGCAAAATAAGACAGGAAGTTAGAGAGAGACCAATTCATACCCCCTTGATTATTTACTCAACATGATGCTGAAAGACATTTGTGTTTTTTGGAAGTTCTATCCCCTGGCAGTGAAATAAAACCTCCTTTCTAAGCTAGAAAGATTGATGTCCAACTACATTAAAGGAGTATGTGAGTAAAAGGAAACTCTGTATTCTACAAGCGAACACAAGAACTTCCACTGTGCTTATGTAACTGTAGTGCAAAGAGCATTATCAGACCAAAATTTCCAATGCAAAAATAAACTTGTGTTAAGAAGGCTGAAGCACCATTTGCCATGGTTTGAAGATTCTTACATGAAGAGGGGTTTTTTTCCTTACTAATCACAAAGTGGAAAGAGGATGGGAGAAAGAAAGTGTTATCTTTTAACTTCACCAGATAGTGCAATTCAATGTTTTTCTTTTTCTCTTCCTAAATACATCATTTATTCACACTATATGGTAAAGACATCAGATTGGTGGTTGTATGTTCAGTTTATTCTCAATGAATTTTGCTATAGTTATTTGCAAACTTTCTGCAATTCTATGTATAGTCCAAGAAGGGATTTCTCATTTTTTACTGTTAATCCATTTCTATGTACACTACACCAGTGGTTCTCAAACTTTGCTGTGAATTAGAATCACCTGGGGAGTTTTTAAAAAATCCCATTGTCCTGGCTGCACCCCAGAACAATTAAATCATTATCTCTGCATGTGGGAGTGGACCCTGGTACAGGTACTTTTCCAGGGTGACTCCAAGGTGCAGCCGAGACTGAAAAGCAGTGTCCCAGAGTAGGACATCTCAGCCTGCAGTGTGCACAGGGCTCTCCTAGGCATCTGGTTAAATGCAGGTTGGGATTCAGCAGCTCAGGGGTGAGGCCCAACATTCTCCATTTCTAACAGGCTCACAGGCAACACAAATGCTACTCATCCGTGTACCACGCTCTGAGCAGCAAGATCCTAGACTATAGAAGAGAACACAGAGCCAGACACCGGATTATAGACACAGTGAACGTAAAATGCCATACAGGTTCTCGCTTGTCGCTTAAGTGCTTTGTAAACAAATAGCAAAGCTACTGGAGCTTTTATCCTCCTTTTCCTATAAGGATTTTTTTGTTTTTTCTTTTGTAAGCCCCAAAGGAAAAGCCATTCTTTCTCAGACATTGCCTGATGATTTTCTTGTCCCTGAGAACATCAGTGATCCTCAGGGTGGGGTTTGGGGTCTCTCTGTCTTAAGTGGGTGTTACAGGATGGACACCCCATGGTTCTCTACCCAGCAGCTTGCCAGTTATGGGAACATTCCCCAGGCAGCCCAGAGAATCCTGGTCTCGTGCTTTGTCTGGTGGGGAGGAGAGATTCTAGTAAACACTGCGTGGGAAGGGGAATGAAATGGGCGAAGAATGAGGTTAAGGACTGGGTGTGTGAAACGCCAGGTTGAGAGAGGCCAGGGTGCCTCAGAGCAGCATTCCAACGCCCACCTTTCTCTAACAGCTGGTGGGAGAAGATGCTCACCTGCCCAGGGAGCCTCTCCCCTTGGCCTTGGAGCCGGGTGCCTTCTCCCCAGGAGCAAGAGGGTGGTACAGGGCATCAGAACACGTATGCCCGCGAGTGCCGACCAAGGCTCTGCCACCGTGGCGTGGCTCCAGGTGCACAGCCTATCTGAAACCCTCTTGGGGGCCTGGAATGAAGGCGCAACTCCTGCCCTTGCCTCACATACCTGGCCCTTCACAGAAAGTCTCCGTGCCCTGTACCGTCCTCCTGAACAAGGAAAGATCACCTTACTCCGTGCTTCCCACACTTCCTCAAATCCTGGAAAGGTCTAAGTCAAGGTCAAGACCCCTGGGTTACTTTACTTGGATTGCTTGATCATCCTTTGAGCCAAGGACTGGTCTGGACTTTCTTGACTAGGCCCTCTCTGTTTTGAGGGGGTGGATTCTGTACGGCTGCTGCCCAAGATGGAGCTCAAAGAAACAGACGTATAAAAACGTGCTGAAGCTCCGTCTCCCTGCATTATCGCTGCTCTCTAGTCAAGGCCCTACCCCGGTCCCTGCTCCAGCCACATCAGCTCTAATCTGCCCCCTCCCAGCCCAGCCTGCCTCTGCAGCTTTGCCCCCACCTTCCACATGGGGAAACTGAGTCCACACATCTGCTGTGCCTTTCAAGACCTCACGTTCAAGCTCACTGTCTCTAAGTTTTCCCAGGTTAAACTAGCTGCGTTTAAACAATCACGCCTTTGTTCTTTACCCCTTCAGCACCTAAGCGTTCCATTAACAATGGACATAATGCTTAAATTTCTCTGGGGCTCCATCCTCCTCCAAGGACTCTCTCATCCACTAGCTCCTTTTGTGACAGAATCAGAATTTTCATCTGAAAGGAAGCTTGGCTCTGGAGACCAAACCCCTCATCTTACAGAGGAGTGAACTGAGATCCAGAGAAGGGAGAGATTTGGCCAAAGTCATCAAGAACAGGTGTGGCAGAGCCACCACGAGGACCCAGGCTGCCAACTCGGAGTCCTTTGTGCTGCCATCCTTCCAGCCCTAGTACACCCCTCCAGCCAAGGACGCATGATACTGCAGCAGGCCACGGTGGCTGGAGGCATTTTCTGTTCTGTAGGGGATGGCTAACCATAAGCTGAGGGCATTACACAGAAATAATAAAGCCGGCAGTGGCGGCTGTGTGCAGGACCTCCATGGAACTTCACTGCACAGCACAGCAGAAATTTGAATAAATGGAGAAGCATAGCACATCTGTGACTAGGAAAACTCGTTTATTGTAAATGGGCTCGTTATCTCTAAGTTAATTTATAATGTCAGTCTCCAAAAGATTTGGATATCGGGGAGAGAACTGATAAATGATTCTAAAGTTCACCTGGAAAAAATAAACAGGTGAAAATATTCAAACTGTTTTTACAAAGGGGGTAGAGCAAGGGAAGATGACAAATTTGTACTGCCGAATAGTAAATCATATTACATGGTTTATTACAGTTACAATAAATAAATGTCTTGATATTTATTTATTGGTGCAGAAATAGAATCTCAGTGGAACTAAGTGGAAAGCCGAGAAAATAAGTACGTAGCATACGATACATTTCAAATCAATAAGGAAATGATAAACTATTCAATAGATGGTGTTGGGATAATTGGTTGGCTGTTTAGAAAATAATAAAGTACACACTATACATTAAAATTATAGATGGTTTAGAATTAAATATAAATAATAAAATAGTAGAAGGAAGCAGAGGTGGATATTTATATAATCTTAAGGAAGGGAAAGCCTCTAACGTCAAGGTGACTTCTGCATAAACAAAATGAAGACACAAACCACAAATTACTTGCAATATATATAACAGGATACAGAGTTGTTATTCTTAATATTAAAGAGTGCTTACAAGTAAACAAGAACATGTCAATAGAAAAATAGGCAAAATATAAACAGCTAACCAGAGTTGAGATACAAATGTTATTAATCACACGAAAAAAAATTCCGTATCATAAGCTATCAAGAAAATACAATTAACATATAAGAGATTCCCCCTAAATCTCCATAAAATTAGCAGAAAGGGAAATGAAAGATAATATCCAGTCTTGGGAAGGTTATGAAGAAACACTCATCTCTTCTCAGGGGAGTGCAAATTGTCACAAACGTCCTGGAATGCACTTTGACAATATGTCTCAGTAGTCTTAGAAATGAGCATTCCTTTGCCACACTAATTGTACTCCCAGGAAAATAATCATAAATGTGCATGAACAAAGATTTAGAAGGATGTGCTCAGTTCCATGTATCACTTTACAATAGTGAGATATTGGGAAGCTATCACAATGCCCAATAAAAAGAGATTGGTGAAATAAAATATACTAGTGGAAAATTTCAGCTGTCAAAGATTACCTTGTACCAGCTGAGCATCCCTAATCTGAAAATCTAAACTCCAAAATGTTTCAAAATCTGAAACTCCTTGACTGCCACTGACCTCATGTGATCGGTCGCAGTCAAAACTTTTGTTTCATGCACAAAATTATTTAAAATATTGTATAAAATTACCTTCAGGATATGTGTATAAGGTATATAGGAAACAAATGGATTTCTTGTTTGGACTTTTGTTCCCTCCCCAAGATATGTCATTATGTATATGCAAATATTCTAAAATCCGAAAAATCCAAAATCTGAAACACTTTTGGCCACGCATTTAAGATAAGGGATACTCAACCTGCAGTACAATACTACTGAGTATTATGCCACAGGTTGTAGTATAATACTACTGAGTGTTGTACTACTGCTTGTTCATTAATAGTATCATTTTATTCCCTGTTGGGGACATAGTGAGGCACAGAATAAAGACAAATGTTATATTCCAAAGTTTTAACAGGGGTTATCTGTGAATGGTGGGCTTTCAGATGATTTGGGTTTTTTCTTTCTTTGTGCTTTTCTGTTCTCTCAAGTCTTCTCCTTGAACATAGGTTGCTTTGAGATTTCAAAGATTTCAGAAGTTATTAAAAACAAGAAACAAATAAAAGCAGAGGGTGCAATTATAAGAATCTTGGTGGAATTTGCTTACATGTTTTTGAGAGACAGCTTAGGCCCTTGGGGTCTTGTACAGCCAGGAGGAATATACCCTAAAATTATCCAGATAAGGATCAAAGGAGGCAAAATATCCTGCCTTTGTTTCCAGTGCCCTCCTTCCCTTAAGGGCCATTGTGGAATAAATCAGAATGTTCATTGTTTCAACATCTGGGTCTACACAGGGCATTTTTGCCATGTTGGCTGGAGGCAAAATATAGACCTTCTTCATATGCAGGAAGCATCTCATAGGTGGGTACGTGAGGGAAAGATCCACTCCAGTGGGCAGTAGAAAGCAATGACTTCCTGACTTGGCAGGCTAGGAAAAATATATTCAGGACACATTCATTAAGATTCTTAATATGTGAGCTTTTTATCTTTAAAGTACCATCATCTTGATACCTGGGAGCATAGATGATTCTAGAAGTCCTCAATTCCAAGAGGAAACAATATGGTTGTGAATTGTGACTTCCTGCTGAAGAGGATAGTGTTGCCCCCAATGTAGCTAATTAGTGAGCATCTGGTCTTTTCTGACTGTTCATCTGAGACATGATGGAGAATGGCCAACACAGCCACCAAAATGGGCGTGTTGCCTACATAAACATAGTACGTGACTATGACTCTGATCTATAAGGATTTCAGCAAGAGATGGACTGTACTTTACAAGACAGGGAAATAAGTACTTGTTTGGCAAAAGAGCCACCGAGCTGATCGATATGTCCTATGACAGAAATGGGGGGATTCCCAGATGCTGTGGGGAAGGTGGCAGGGGTGGTTTGAAAACTTAAGCATCATGAGTTGATTCTCAGTCCTTAGATATGATATTGGATTTATTTTTCATTTTCACAAAACATGAATAAGGGCTGTGAAGTTACACTGATCAATTTAGGAAGGGTCGGCTTGAGTTGAGAAAGAAGAGCAGTAATGACGCAGAAGCCAGCATTCCCATAAACAGTACTTATGACCTTCGGTAACTACAGACCCAGAGCTCACTTTAGGAGCAGTGAGTAGATTGGGAATTTTAATCCAGTGTCTGCCTTGTGGGTTTGTTAGGGAAATGTTTTTGAAAAACTGAATTATATAGATGGTTCCAGTGAGTTGAGTGGGTGATGCCATGATCCTGTGGGCATTGGAGATTTGGCAAGAAGAAACAGCATTATAACAAGTCACTAGAAGAATAGTACTTGTCCTCAGTACATCAACCAGGGTCCTTTGGTTGCAGTAATCAATTCCAGCTAATTTGAACAAAAGCAACCTTGTTGGAAGGCTGTTGGGAGCCCACAAAATCAGCAGGAAAGCTGGAAAATCACACTTAGAAATGAACAATAACCCGGGTGATTCTTGGGAGCCAGGAATCAGGAATTACGGATTCCATTTCAGAGCAGAAATGTTCGACATGCCACAGTTGGAGTGCATGAACTCCATCGGCATTATCTTTTTGTCTGTCTGCTCAAGATTCCTATTTTAGGGAGAGAGGATGTAGGGAGGGTAGGACATCTGATCGTGGTGATAAGCCAGTGTAAACCTGTGGAGGGAGAGGTAATTCCCTAAAAGAAAATTTGGGTGCTGTTAGGAAGTGGAGAAATGTTTGCCCCAAATCAACAACACCCTCAACAGAGACATGGACATCTGATTCAAGATAAAAAGAAGGAACTATCAAAAGTAATATCATCTTGGATCAGTTCTATAGATAGGTGGCTTATCCAAGAAATTAATACTGTCTGGATCCTGATGACAAAGTAGTCATGAGAATAGAATGTAGTTTGACAGCAAACTTCAGATCGGTACCTTTTCTGGAAATCTTAGCATGCCACAAATTGAACACCTGAAAAATTCTTTGCATACCTGTTGTTTGTGGTATTAGTCAGAAGGCAAAGAAGACAACAGAGACACCTGCTTCTGTGAATGCAATCTTGACCGGAAAGGATAACAAGTTGGTATCTATATGTGCTATTTTTAAGTTTATAGAAGTGAAAGAAGGAAACACTAGGCATAGTTCAACTTCAGGAAATTGAAAAATTCAGAGAAAAATCAGATATGATCCCATAAGTAGGATTCCCAAGGGGAACATGGCCTGTGGAGGTTGGGAGACTCATAATAGTTCTCCGTTTATGGTCGGGGGTGCATGAGAAAGTAGAGAGGGGAAAGACTTAAAGAGGCCAAGCGCAGCTACAAAGAATTCTCCGTGCACCATCTTAGTAAGTTATGCAAAGAAGACCAAAAAAAGGACATGTCAAAAGAGGTGACAAAGAGCAGTATGAAAGGAAACTTTGCTGTGTGAACAAGCCTGTTGGTACCTCCTAGGTAGCAGATGTCTATGAGAATGGCAGGAAAACTGAAGGACAGGCTAAGGCTTGCCCACATGGCTGTCGGCTACACACAAAAAGGGCTTTCTAAAGCCATATTTGGGAACAGGTAAAAAAAGGTTGAATAAATCCATTTCTTGGGGAGGTAGAATAAGGTTCATGTAGAACCAGAAAAAAAGACTACTATTGACAGAATTTGGCTTTTATATTTGCTGACAAGACAAAAGATAAGGCAAATGTAGTAAATAAGAAATCAAAGGCTGAGTGAGGATCCTAGTAAAAGACCACCTATGCCATAAATGAATTTCCTTTTCAAGGGTACAGATGAATTATACTCCAGGAAACTTGTAGCAAAAATCATTCCATCCCTGTTGGTGACTTTTAAGAAAAAAAAAAATAGTAGCAAATGTAAAAGTTGCTCAGAGACTAGAAAAAGACAAATGTCTTTCTTACTTTATGTAAAACTGCCTGAAGATTGTTTTGAATATAGATGATAAAATGTGATACTCCTGGAAAAATTCTAGATCAAATTATTACAGCTGATAGAGAATGAAAACCTGGGCCCTTGAATGAATCTACCAAAAACGAGTCACAGCAGACTAACTTTACTTCTTTTTTAGTGTTAGAGGACTGATGAGGGAAATGCTACCAGGATAATGGTATCAAGATAATACAATTTGATTTCAGTATGACACCGACAAAATCAAAGTATTCAGTTGGACAAGAGGGAGAAATATAAGTTACAAGAATTCACAGCTGGTTAATCAGTAAGACGGAACAATGACAGTGACCTCCTTCAATGAATGGATCCCCAGACATCCTCTACACCAAGCTTTTGGGATGGGCAGGAAGTTTTTAACCAGGGCATCTTCAGAAAAAATTAGCTGATGTATTCATATTGACTTGGAAGGAGCCCTCCAGGGTGTATTAGCAGGATTTATTCTCATTTCCTGTTGAGAATTTTATGAGCAAGTCAAAGGAAGACATGCAAGGCAAATTTATCAAATTTAGAGGTGACACCATGCCTAGAATGATAGCTGAAGTATTGGATGACAGAATAAAGACTCAAAAGGAGAAAAAAAAGTATGGAGTTAGAATGATGGATCAAAGCCAACCAACCAAATTAAATTGAACAGTGACACACTTAACAATATTTAGGTTAAGAATAATGACTTAATTATGAAGGATATGAGGCTAAGTTTGACAGCAAGAGGCCTCAGTTGACCATAAGCTTATATAATCCAACAGCATTCAAGGGCTGCTAGTTAAAACTGATGGAGATTTATGTTAGGATAGAAATCAGGTCATGGGAGATAGTTTTTCTACTGTACTCTGTTCCCATAACCCAGAGCTTTAGAGCAATGGCTCTGGGGTCACACTGCCGGGTTTTGGATTTCCCCTCTATCTCTGTCTAACCCTGTGTTTTAGGGCAAGGCCCTAAACCTCTCTAAACTTGTATTCCTCATCTGTAAAATGGGTAGAACCTATGTCACAAGACTTTTCTAAGAATTAACTTAAATAGTAGATGTGAATTGCTTAGCACAGAGGCCAAGACCCAAAGCATTTGGTAATTGTTTTTGTTGTCACCATTACTCTGTAGTGGACTATTTTAAGAAGGGCACTAAAAAAATGACAGGATTTATCCTGAGGTAAAATGTTGACAGACTCACTTGCTTAAAGAGCATTTATAAGAACTCTAACAGTATATTCATTATTTGTTGCTATGTAACAAATTATTCTAAAATTTAGTAGCTTAAATCAATAAACATTTATTATCTCATACATATTCTGAGAGAGATTCGGAAGTGGCTTATCTGGGAGGTCCTGGGTCAGGGTCTCTCGCCGAGGTTGCTGTCAGTCTGCACTGTCATCTGAAGGCTTGACCAGGGCTGGAGAATGGATCACTCACATAGCTGTTGGGTGGAGGCCTTGGTCTTGCTACGTGGACCCCTCCATGGAGTGTCCTGGTGCCCTGGCAACCAGCTTACTCCAAAGTGAGTGATCCAAGAAAAGAGACAACAGGGCAGAAGAAGTTGCTGTGCCTTTTATGACCTAGTCTCTGAGGTCACACACCATCTATATTCTGCTGGTCCCTGAGACAGCGTGGGAGGGGACTTCACAAGGCTGTGGATTTGAGGAGGTGGGGATCGTCAGGAGCCATCTTAGAGGCTGGCTGTCAGGGGAGTTTAGGACCACAAAGACTCAGAGGAGGTTTGGTGGCTGACTGCAGATGCATGAAAGGACTGCTGTGTAGAAGAAGCAGACTCATTCTATGTAATTTCCAAGGACAGAATTCAAAGCAGTTGGCAGGAGTTTCAGGAAGGGCAATATCAGCATGGTTTAAGGAGAAACCTTCTAACAACTGCCCCAAAGCGAATGAGCTGCCTTAATGGGTAATGAGCTCCTGTACACTGGAGGAGTCGAGCACAGGCTAGGTGACCCTCTCAGGGACACCGTATGGAGGGGGAGGGCTCTGGGCTGGCTAGAAAGTTACCTATGAGTACCTCCTATGCTGTGTTATTTCATTTCTGGAGTAGGGAAGAATTTTGTGAAATGGGACCCTTTCAGGCTTCGTTTCTATTGCTTTTGATGGAAAAGAAATTTTTCATCAAAATATGAGGTCTTTGTTTCTGAACCAATGTGGCTTAGAGAAACTATTAAGAGGTAAAATGACCCTGGTGTTTCTGGAATCCCCTAACAGTTCCACTTTTAAGAACAAAGTTCCAAGGTGGTTGCTTTACGCTTAGCCTGCAGGATTTAAACCAGGAATTCCCAACATTTTACGAGGCAGAGCCTTTAGATCATGGAAGGGGCAGGAACATTGGCACCAAGTTTTTCTCACTGGGAATCCTGGCAGACCTTGGAGAGAGGGATGGGGTTGCAGCTCTGGGGGATATTGGCCAGGTAAGGCTCAGACACCCACCGGTGGAAACCAGTTTCCTCTTTGAGTGTGCAGAAGCACTTGCTGACACTTGGCAGGGGATTCCCATGGGGAGAACTGGGAATATGCTCATTTAAAAATAGCCTCCTGGAGAAACTTTTTAAGTGGCCAGTGGGGTTGAAAGTCACTGTTACAGTGGTCACCATTGTGCCCATAATGTAGAAAATGTCTATAAAATGAAGGAAAACTAGAGCATACCACTTTCTACTCCAGAGGAGCATACCACTCCTCCTTTGCCTGATCTGCCCTTGGACACTCATTGAGATGAATGATCAGTGGAATATGAAACTATTATCTCTAAACTCTTGTCAATACTAGGAGCTCTGAAGAATTTCTGCCAGTGAATGTGCAGACAGGAGCCATCATACTCTAGATCAGAAACCACTCCTCTGGAAGATAGCATTGTCAGGAGCAGAATCACCCTAACAGCCTGACATTGGAAGGCCAAAGTATGGGGGTGATGGCAGGCCATGGGCAATGGGGCTGGAGGAGAACCATCTGGAGCCTAATAGTGCCTCAAGAATGGACACGATTAAGGCCACACTGAGTAATGAGCTCAGCTTTCATGCCTGGCATGGCATGGGTGCCTGGCAAACACAGGGGGAAAAACAAAACAGTTTCTGGCCCAAAGACAAAACCCTTTGCTGCATCTTTCCTGCATTCTTTCCTGCTTCTGCCAAACAGAATTCTTAGCTATTTGATATATATCTTTATCTGGGCCCAAAATATTAAATAGAGACACAGTCTCTGATGGAACCTACCTTAATTCCCCATCATACTAGGAAAAGTAGATCTTTCTCTGTAAAGATAATACAAGAAATTGCCGGCCACATGACAAGATTCATGATATTTTGAAGATGGAAAAGATGCTTGAAGAATTTCAATGAATATCTCTGTTCCTAAGAAATGGGCAAAGATGTTGGATAATCTCTAATTTGTGTCTTCAAGACTGAAGCTGACGTTGCATCTATGAAACAAGAAACAGCTGCAAGGAGATGAAAGAATATGGCCGCCAATTTTGAATCTACCATGCACTAACAAGCAGGAGATTGGAGATGACAATGAATCAAATCAGTGAAATAAAAAAATAAATAAATAAGCTTGGAAATTTCTCCCAGAATTCAGAAGGACACAGGCAAAAATAATGAGAAGAAAAGAAATAATGAGAAGAAAAGAAAAGACAACAAAACTAGGTGATCCAATATGTAGATAATAATTCCAAAAGGAGAAAAGAAAGCAAACTAAGGTTGACTTAATTATCAAAGAAATAATTAAATAGAGCTTTCTTAAACTGAAAAAGATTAAGACTGAAAATATTGACTTCAATGTAAATTTAACTAGTTTTCATTACAAAGAAAAATTCTTATAAACATCGAGGTGAAAATAAAAACAGGTTACTTACAAAGGAAGATAGCAAATCTAGCTTCAGATTTCTCATCAACCACAACCAGAAGTCAGCAGTGGGAGGCCTCTGGGGTCTAGAGATTGTAACCCAAGTTGTCATATGTAAAGCCCTAAACATGAATGAGAATATAGAAAGATGTTCTCAGGCATATAATAGCTCATCATGTGGACATCCTTCTCATGTGCCCATTTAGTTACACTAGAACAGATGTCAAAATTAACAATTTTAATGGAAGTTACATATAAAATAATACGGATATGAAATCAGACTGTAGTAATAAAAACTGGTAACTGGGGACAAGAAGGAGGAAGGAAAAGTATGCTAAATCCGTTACCTAATGGAACATCAGATTCCATCCCAACATTGATAATTATAGAAAATAAGTTAGATTTTTAAAAAAATTTAAACCAACAATAGATTTAAAAGAAAGTACATATATTCTAAATCTCTACAAGGGAAAAGAGGTCACAGACACATGATCTTTTATGCAAAGAACAAAAGAAGGAAAACTACTGAAAATAATCACTTATAAAATGTTTTGTAAAAGCAGAGGTTATTAATGATAAGATGGCAAGTAATTTTCATAGGATTTTTGTGTTTTGTTTTTTATTTTATTTTTCTTAATAGAGATGGGGTTTCTGTCTATGGCCATACCACCCTGAACGCACCCGATCGCATCTGATCTCAGAAGCTAAGCAGGGTTGGGCCTGGTTAGTACTTGGATGGGAGGTGGGGTCTCGCTGTGTTGCCCAGGCTAGTCTCAAACTCCTAAGCTCAAGCAATCCTCCTGCCTCAGCATCCTGAATCTCTGGAATTATAGATGTGAGCCACAGCACCCAGCTCTGGATTTTTGTATTTTCTAAAATTTCTGCAATGAACGTGTGTCACTTTTTAAATAACAAATAAAACCCTTTGTGGGGGCTGTTATAAAGAGTCATTTGATGTGTAACACATTACCAGTAAAACATAAAGGACAGATGAGAAGCTCCCAGTGATAATGAGATCTGATCAAGATCTTCTGAGCCATGGTGATCTGTATTTCTTTTTCTGGTGGTATTAATTTAAGATTTTGCAGCTGGTGAAATACACGATCATAGCTATTTGGAGAAATTGTAGGGAACCCATCTTCTGTGTCAAGAAGACCGACATTAATATAATAGCAGTTATCATGCTATCCTGCCTTGGTGATTTCTGTCTAGAGGATTTTGAGAACACAGTAAGTTTGTGTCAGCTGTGTCATTTCCATCAAAACAGCTATGCCCTGCCTGCTGTCAATTGTGGCTGTACTACTGTATTTTTTGTTTTGTTTTGAGACTTAGAGTTTGCTCCATCAGTACTTTGCTCAGTTGCAAAGCCAATCTCATAAACATTCAGAGCAAGAACAGGTCACTGCTCGCCCCAAAAGACTGTTACGACTGCTATTGAGGTTTGTGAGGGTTGACCTGACCCCTCCAGGATGGAGAAGGGACAAAACAGACCTTAAGCTAAAGCAGAGTTTAAAAGTGAAGCCTTCTAATCAGAGCAGACTGACTTCATGTTGTAAGTGTTGGTGTTTGGGTGGGGTTCCCAGAAGAGACAATTGGAGAGAGAAAAGGATATGATTTACGAGGATTTCTTCCACATCAGAAATTCTCTAACCAACCCCAAAACACTGTTCAGACTTCGAGCTTGGCATTAGAGTAACACTCTCTGCTGTAACAGATAAGCTCTAAATGTTTATTTCCTGCCCACGTCAAAGGCTATGCAGGTATTCTCAGCTCTGTACACTTCTTTCCATGTGGTTATTCAAGGACCCAGGCTCCTTCCATCCTGTGGCTCTTCCCTCCTCCATAGCATCCTTGGGGAAGTCTCTCTGTTCGTCCAGCAGTTGGGAAAGACAAAAGAAGATCACACAGGGAAGTTTGTATGGACCAAGGCTGGAAGTGGGGCATGCTTGATCCACTGACCGTAACCTGGTTACATGGTCACACTAACTACAAGGAAGGCTGGGGAATGTAGTCTGTCTGCTCAGGAGAGAAAGGAGCCCAGGTTTAGGGGAACTCATAACCCAGACTTTATTCTTGTCATATTCCCTACCTCCTTCAGAGAGCAGTTTCTCTGCTGAGCTCTTTCAAGAAAAAAAAAAAAATGACATATGTCGTGGTTGGAAATGGAATGGATCAAAAATGCTGTATTCTTCTGGGATTTTGTTATAGTTTACAATATGTGTGTATGAGGTTTCTGGTCCTAGAGGATAAGCCTGAGGTCATCTCTTACCAAACTGCTTTCATCTGAGCATCTTCTGTGCTCTCTAAATATTTTATCTCCTGCTCATTTCCTTTTCATGATAAAACATGAGACAGTAACATGATTTTTTGTGTGCAGATTCAAATCCAGACTCCTAACGGAGAGTCTTGACATGACAGTTCTATTTGTGGATAAATCACTAAAAATAAAAATCGTTTAAACTTTAACTATGTTTATGATGTTGTGAGGCTTTAATTTTAAATAACATTTGGTTTTAAACTCTAAAATGCTCATTTCATGAAAGTTGGAAAATTATTTTAAAAAAATAATTGCCCATATTCCCACTGCTTTCCTAACATCTCAGTGTCTTTCCTCCAGAATATAATCTTGATTGAAGGGCTTTTGTCTAAGGGCAACCAAAAATCATCAGTGTAAAACTCAAATGCAAAAGGAAAGAGAGCCACATTGGTGTCATGAGACAGAGTCTCCACTACAAATTCACTTCTACATTTTTAAGACAGTTGAGCTTTGCCTTGAATTTACCTCCATATGCCTCAGCTTCCTCACTTAAAATGAGTTTTCTTCATCCACCCAGGCTGCATCTGCAAGCTGCAGATGAAAAAGGCATCTGCCACAAGTTCTGAGGACATGAAATGTTATAGGAAAACAATCATGGGGGCAGTGCTTACACGTACTTAGTATGGAGGGTTTGAAGGGATTATGGTTCAAAGACTCAACAGGAGGAAGCATTTTTTTTTCCTAAGGGTGGATTGAGGGTTTCCTGCCAACTATTTTAACTAACAATTTTGATATTTATAAGGAGAATAGAGGCTCACAGAGACTGCAAAGGCAGGTAGCCCTGGGCTCCAACGGGGCTGTTCCTCCAACAAAGCCAAACCAGAATTCCCCATCCAGCGGGACTGGGCTCTGGCTCCCAGGGCCATTCACATTCCGATTCACAGCGGGCTGATGAGAGCCAAACATAGATACCCTTGTTTACTCTGTGAGTGGAAATTGCAAGTGAACTATTTTCAATGCTGGTTGACACCCAAGAGGATGTAATTAGAATAAGGGGCTTTCTGGTTTGAAGATATGAAAGAAAGAAATGCTCTCTCTCTTTAAAATCAAATTATTAAATATTACAAGAGAAAGGAGAGGTGTAGCTTTCAGTCTTCAAAACAAAATCATGACCTGCATGCAATTTTCTTAATTGCTTTTTTGCTCAAAATTACTAAGGCTCAAGGTAGGGCTAGAAGGAGCGAGCTAGGGGCTGAAGAAACAGGGTCAGGAGAAGAGGTGCTTAGCGGGGAAGGGAATAATTGTCTTTGTCCAGTGCATTTCCCTTCTGTTTCCATCTTATCCTAATCCATAACAAATTTGGAATGCAGATTGGCAATCTCACACCTGCCCCTGCCCTCCTCGTTCTTTTTGGGGGAGGAAGTGGGGTTCCTGCAGGAGTTGGGGTGCAGTAAGAGGCCATGCTGACATGTGTGTGTTGTGCATATTTACAAGGATACACACAGACTCCGGTTTTAGCCCACCCTTCGTGTGATTTCACTGAGGTTTTATTTTCAATTCCTAAAGCCTCTTTGCTAATTAAACCCACTCGCCTTGGGACTCTTAGCCTTTTTAATTTTAAAATATCTCTGAAAACTTCCTGATAATTCCTGATTTGTTTATTCTCCAAATGAAAGAGTCGTCTTGAGTGCAGAAGCTGCCCGGGTTAAGGGTTTCTTAATGCACACACCCTCTAAAGTCACAGTGTGATGTTAGAGCAAGAGCTCTGGAGGACACCAACCATGAGGTCTGGTTTCGGCTCTGCCATTCACTGACGGAGCGACATTGAACAACCTTAACCTCCCTCAGCTCCATTTTCTTATCTGGAAGACTGAGGTAGTAACGGCTCCCTCACAGGATTTTAGTGAGTATTAAATAGAATTCTCTCTGTAAAATGCTGGGCCTAGCACTTGCAGTTAGTAGATAATCTGTCAATAGTAGCTGCTATTAATAATAAGTCACCATCGTCATCATCATCATCATCATCATAGTCCAACCTCAGAAAATCCACAATCAGGTTAAAAACTCTAAGCCCAGGTACTTTAGATGGAATAGAAACCTGGCATTTCTATGGTATTTCTATGTTTGTGTTATCTGGTAATAGAAAAAAGTACCATAAGTGATGCAGACTCTTCCTTTCCTCCAAAATAAGCATAAGCAGAATGAACCCCACTGGGGTCAGATACTACTGGTGGCTCTGTCTGACTGCATACCTGCTTTCCCAACACACACACACGGCTGCTGTGTTATTAATAGCCAGTATCTCTGTAGGGAACAAGTTGTCTTCTTCTTTATGAATACCTTTCTCTGAATCTGATTCCATCACCTCCAATGCTCCTTGGGTTTTGCCCAAAGCAGGAAATGATCAGAGGGAATGAAAATGGCTCAGATGTTCCCTTAGGTTCCTCTGCAGCATCTTGTTTAAAGCTGCAAAAGCTATTCAGGAGCTCTGCTCTGAGCCAAAGGCCCCTGGTCTCCTGGGCATGAGTGCTGTGTCGCCCAGAGGTCCAGGCTCTGGTGGGGGTGGGGTGTGCTTAGTGGAAGGCAGGGTAGCATCTTGTGCACCAGCCCCAGCCTGCTTCCAGCTACTCCTCGGTAACCATCATCCCTGGATGTGTAGAAATCTCTTTTGTGTCTATATTTTTAGCCACTACTGCCTTGTGGGAATAATAAGTTCCATATGTATAGTTCCCCACTCCTCCCCCAAATAAAGTAATACTTCCTCTTGTTTCTCCTAAAAGTGCCCCTTTCTGATTGCTAGAAGCTGCTTCACAAGTGAAGTGTTCTCCTTCCTCATTGCCAGTATGATATGTAGATTTCCATCATGTGCCTTCTCAGCATTTGTCTTACCAGATTTGAATGGCACCCTAATTTTCTACAGCTCTGCCATCTTTTAAAATCAGAGAAAACTGAGATAAAATTCCTGTTCTAATATTTTCTGGCTATGTGTCCATTGACAAGGTTATCTACGCTTTAGATTAGTTTCCTCATCTGAAAAATAGAGACTAGTAATGCCTACCCCATAGGATAGTTTTGAGATTTAGTAAGATAATACAGTGTCCCCACCCTTAAGTGGGGGTAGAAAAGTAGGCAGGGTCTAAAGCTACTTGAAAATCAAGTAAAGGTAAAAATCAAATAGGGTTGAAATTAGCCAGTGTTGGAAAAGATTGTTGAAGAATCTGTGTTCAGAGATTATGTTATAGGAAAAGTATGTTCTCTTTTAAGAACATACTTTAATGTTCTCTCAGTATCTTGGGGTTGGGGGTAGTAGTGACAAAAATGGCTCTGTCCTCCCCCACCCAGCTCATCAAGTGGAATGGGTAGAGGAGTTCCAGCACCACTTATAGTTACTTTTCTCTCTACCATTGCTTAACTAAAATGAATGCCCCTTCTCTCTCAAATGTGAAGCTAAACTCTGTTTTCAAACTATGTTGTATCTATTATTTAAAAGATACCACTGTTCACTTGCCCCAAAGGCAACAAAACTGAGGTCCCCTCATGAATCAGTAGCACCTGAGAATGAGATGAATTTCCCACTCCTGCTGAAGATGTAACCGGATGGCTTCCTATACTCTGCCGGCGTCCACTGCTTGTTTGAAAACTCCCTTGTCCTTCTGCCCACTCACATGGCCTCAGGAAATGTCCCAATCGATTACCTTCCTTGATGGATCACTGCTCTCTGGTAAAGGTCAACAGCATTGCCGCACTAGGTGCTGACAGTGTCCTTTCTTGTTGGGATCATTTGCAAAAATTCTAGGCATTATCATTTCGCCCCCCGCACACATACATGCTCTGCTCACCAACATCCATCCGGACAGGCACCTGGGTTCTGGACCGTTTCTTCTCGAAGCCCTGGCTTAGCACTTCTGCCACCCGAGCGTAAGCCTCCCCACCAGCCTCCCCTTCACACCACGGCTGAGTTTGCACATTCATGCATCGCCCCTGAACTTGGATTTCCATCCCCGGAAACTGGGCCTGCTGCCGCCCTGCAGCGGGCCTCCCACCCCAGAACTGAGCCCAGAACTGCAGTGACTCCAGCCTGGACTCAGGGTCTAATAGAGGCGCTGGGTCCAGGAAGTCTTGAGTGCGCCTCTGAGATGAATGCCCTCCCTCACTTGGCCGGGAGCGGCCGGCTCACTCCTGTCTTCACTTGATCTACTGCCTTTTCTCCTAGACGTTCAAGAAGCATTCGTTGGCTTTGCCATTGTAGTGTCTGAAGAGAAAATATTCAGTCCCAGATCAAAAGCCTTGGCTGAAAGTTCCTACTAAAAAGAGAGACGTCATCATTAAATTGTTAGAAAGTTAGCCATGATATTTGAGAAAGTTACGAAACACCTATAAATGACTTAAGCTTTGCAACGGGCAAGCATGTTCACAACTTTGGACATCTGGGGAAGAGAGTTAAGAGCCACAGCCTCAGGTTCCACTTGACCAGCATGGCATGAAGTCCAATTAGAGTTGCTTTTCAAGGGGGTGATTGTACTCGAGAGTGTGGACACTGCTCTCCTGGGAGCAGGGCAGTTGGAAGGAGCTGTCCAGATGGCCGCCTCCCTGGCTTCTCTGAACTGCAGAGACCCCTCCTGTGAATTGAATCTGGGATTTCCTTGCCCCTAGATTGCTATTCCAGACCCTCTTCCTGTGAGTGGGACTGGGCTCCAGGCCCTATTAGTGGGTCTGTGGTCTCTGGGCAAAGCTTACACAGCTTCCCCTGAGAACAGCGGTGTCTGCAAGATGTGCGTTTGGCTAACATGTTGGAGGGGCCTCTCATAAATTTCATAGCAACAGGAACTGAGCAGCTTTGAAACTCCAGCTGCCGGTGGGCTTGATATGATGTCTGTTCTGAAAACCGGAACATTTGCTTTTCCTATCAGCCCTGGGTGCTAATCAGACTCGGTGCCTGGAGGACACGGTCTAGGGCCCTGGGGGCCGGGGCCAGCCCTTCTCTTCCCTCCAGTGGCACATCTCAGGGAGGCCTTCACTGCCTGCCTTTTCTAAGTGATTTCAGCCTTTCCTTCCTTCACTTGCTATTTTCTTGAGTTTTCAGCAAGAAAAGAAAAAAATAGAGGGGGAGGGAGAGAGAGTAGAGGAAGGCAGAGAAAGAACAGGATGAGAGAGAATAGCCAGAAGAGAAGAAAAGGAGATACACAGAGACTGAGAGAAGCTGAGAGACTCATTCTTGGGGAAGATGCTGGGTATTTGGGGGTTTCCTTATAATGCTCATTTTTATAAAAATAACTAGAGGCAGTTTTACCCTCCCCCCCCATGAGGAGACGGTGCTGAGCAAATCCCTGCCCTGCGTGGCCACCTGTCCTGCCTCCATTCTGAGACAATGTAAGGAAAGCACCTGGCACCCAGCAAGCTCTCAGTAAGTGGCTCCCCCGCCTCTCCCCTCCCCAAAGTGCCTTTCCTCGCGAACGTCAGTAGGAGTGGTCTTGTCTGTCTGGGCTGACCATGCTGCGGTGTTGGGGGTATTCTTTGATGCATCTGGTGGGATCTGATTCAAACACCTTTAAGGACCCCTAAATGAGAACAACAATTACTCCTCCCTCATGTGTTGCAGGCCTCACACTTTGCTCAGGGCTTTAGCAAAGTACAGTAGCCCACGAGGCTCACACAGCACCCTAGGATGGGCAAGACCCATGCCTTCCCTCTGGCTCAGCCCCAGGGTACACAGGAATTACAAAGTGGCCACAGTGTGGCTCACCCTTGAGACTGTCATTTGGCCCACTCTTCCCTGGCCACTTAGTTCTCAAGTTTGAATCGCATCCCCTATTTGAAAACCTGGGACAAGCTCCAAAGCTGCTGAATATGCCAGTGGAAGCAGGACCCATCCTGCACACTGTACACATTGAACTTCCCTGGGTCAGGGGCCAGGACAGACCCTGTGCAACGAGGCTTGAACTAAATCGCTTGTTTTTAAGATGCGTAAGATTGCATGGGGTTGGGGGAGAAGGCACGTAACAGAATAGAAACAGTAAGCTTAGATGCTTGTTCTTGTGCAGTGTGTACTTACATGTTTCTAAGTGGTGAATTAAAGATAGATTTTATTCTCTAAGATGGTACTTATATATTGGGTATTTTTAATATTTCAAAATATTAAGGGGATACAAATGTTTTTGTTACATGGATACCTTTTGTAATGCTTAAGTCAGGGCTTTTGGTGTGCCCATTACCTGAATAGCATTCATTGTGCCTGATATGTAGGTTTTTACCCCACCTCCTCCCCCCCATCTTGATTTCCAATGACCTTTACATCTCTTTGTGCCCATATGTTAGCTCCCAAATATTAGAGAGCACATGTGGTGTTTGGTTTTCCATTCCTGAGATACTTCGCTTAGGATAATGGTTTCTAATTCCATCCAAGTTACTACAAATGACATTATTTCATTCTTTTTTATAGCCAAGTACTACTCCATGGTGTATGTATATCACATTTTCTTAATCTATTCATGAATAGTTGGGCACTTAGGTCAATTCCACATCTTTGCAATTGTGAATTGTGCAGCGATAAACATTCGAGTGCACGTGTCTTTTTGATAAAGTGACTTCTTTTCCCTTGGGTAGATACTTAGTAGTGGGATTGCTAGATCAAATGGTAAATCTACATTTATTTCTTGGAGGACTCTACATACCGTTTTCCATAGAGGTTGTACTACTTTGCAATCCCACCAGCAGTATATAAGCATTCCTTCTCTCTGCATCCACACCAGTATCTATTGGTTTTTTTTGACTTTTTAATAATGGCCACTCTGACAGTGGTAAGGTGGTAGCTCATTGTGGTTTTATTAATAATTTGCATTTCCCTGATGATTAGCGATGTTGAGCATTTCTTCATATGTTTGTTGGCCATTTGTCTATCTTCTTTTGAGAAACTTCTCTTTGCCTTTGCCCACTATTTAATGGGGTTATTTTTTTTTTCTCCTTGCTGATTTGTTTGAGTTCTTTATAGATTCTAGGTATTAGCCCTTTACCAGATACATAGTTTGGGAATTTTTTCTCCCATTCTATATAGGTTGTCTATTTACGCTGTTGATTATTTCCTTTGCTGTGTGGAAGCTTTTTAATTTATTTGAGTACCATTTATTTATTTTTGTTATTTTCAAAAAGTTTCCCAAATGTATCACTTTAGTAGTTAGGAAATGTGTGGAACTTTCAAAAAAGTTTTGAAGGTGAATGTATCACATTTGTAAATAGGAAAAAGGGTTTTTTTAAAAAATAAACAATCTTTCAATGATTGTCGTAGTCAACTAGCATGAGCTTCCTTCAGTCCCCTCTGTGCCATTGGGTTGAGGCGGACAGGTGGGATGACAGAGGACCAGAAGCTGCATTCTAAGCATCGACTCATTTTCACCCTGGTCTCTGAATGCAGAGAACAAAAGCACCACGTGTCTGTCATCTGCCCTCACTGTTGCCCTCACTGTTACTGTTGCATAGAGTTTCTTCAAGCTTAGACTCTTCTGGCCTCTTAGTGAGCTGTGTGAAGTGAAGAACACAGTTTACATTGGCAGATGCTTCTTTGGGATTTGGGAAATTGTTCAAGATGTTGCTTATCATAGCGCATGAAGTCCCCTTCAAAAACACCTGCAGAAGAGAAGCTGCTCTCTGACCATAGACTTAGGGAAAGTGGAGCGTGTCCTGCCTGTGCAGAACAGATACCTTTCTATCTAACGAACCTCGTGCATCCTTACTTAGACTGCTAGGAGGCACCAAGCTAGATGTGCCACTCAGCTTTAGCATGTGCACATGCCTGTCTGATGCGCATCCTTGTATATACCTGACACCTGACTTCTTTACTCTCTGCTACTCCTTACCCTTATTTTCCATTGCCTTCATCTGTCCTTCCTCTCTCCCCACCTGCTTCTGTCTCTCCTTCTTTCTTCTTCTGGATCCCTTCCTCTTCTTCCTCTCTCTCCCCCAACTCCCATCTCTCTCTCAACAGCCCCCTCTGTCTCTGTCTCCCTCCCTCCCTCTCTTCTACATACACTTCTTTCTCATTGGCATCCCCTTCTTATGGCACCATTTTTATAACACCTCCAGCCTCCTCTAAGTTTACAAGAAGAGGCAAAGTGTCCATCAGTAGAGGTGAAATGAGCCCATGGCATAGAGCCCACTCCTCACCAATCAGTTTTGGAGAGAAGAGTTCCCAAAAGACAGGTCCAGGGTTTTTGTTTTTTTTTTTCTTTTAATGTATTTCTGTTCACCTGATACTTCACCACAAGAATTTCAGCAGATTTAAGGCTTTAGAATCACACAGGGGTTTTAAAAGCTGAAAGATGACTGGCTCCATAAAGGATCCCCTACAGGACCCCTGGCCTTTATACTTTTCCAAGAGGCTGTTAGTGTCTGTCCTTTGTTTCCTGTGTAGCACAGGCCTGTGTGTCTCAAACATTAGTGTGCTTCAGAATCTGCTGCATGGCGAGTGTCACTGTTTAGCAATTCTATCTCAATAAATCCGATTTTTAGAAAATCATCTGGAGAGCTCGCACACAGCTTCCTGGGCCCCACCCCAACATCCTGATTCCATAGATCTGGGATGGGGCCTGTGACCTGGGCTTTCTGACAAGCTCTCGGGGATGTGAGCTGTCTGTCTGCAGCCCACACTTGGAGGAGCCCAGCTCGAAGCACTGACAAGGGACTTCCTCTAGCCACTTAGAGGTGGTGGTTTAAATGGCCTTTTGTGCAGCTTATCAAAAGCCTTTTGAACATCTAAATCAAATTAGACCCACAGATTCTAGCCCCTTCGTCTCTCCATGTTTGCTCCTTGATGAGTTCAGTGAGCACAGAGATGCCTGCTGCCAACTGCAGCAGACCCTTCTGGTCCCAATTCAGCATCCCAGTGTCCACTGTAAGCGAGTGACCGACCCTGTTCATCAGGCTTCCAGGCCCGGGACTCGCAGGGACTGTAATCAGCCGGCAGCAGAACCACAGCAGTCCTGGAGGCTGCTGCTCCACAGAGAACCTGGCAGCCCCAGGGTGACATCCCCCCCTGGCTTTGGGCTTCTCTGCTTGTCCTCACGTGCAGAAGAAAGTAACTCATTAGGGTCTGAAGGGGACACTTGGATTTTTAGTTACACATCACTGAATTTATGGGGGGATCACATACTACAGTGGTCTTATCACATGGGGGATTCATTCGTATCTTGTGATTGTCAGAGATAGTAGGAGAGCTAACAGCTGAGTGCTATGCATTAAGTTCAATACTTAACAAACATTCCTCACTGTTACCTCAGAGCACCCAGGAGCAGGGGGACTCCCCATCTTGTGGACACAGAAGCAGGCTAGGGGAGGCCAGCTGCTTCAGCCAGGTGGCAGGACGCAAACCCCGTCTCTCTGACTTCAAAGCCCATGCTTTAAACCACTACATGCTCTCCCTCCTTCCACATCAAGGATTCTGTTGTATTTTTAGCCTCTGCTTTTTCCACTGGAATTATGGGATTTCTAAAGTGATGGTCCTTCTAGAAGCAATTCATGAATAGACCGCAACAGGAGTTTACTATTTAGTGGTGGTCTAAAACCCCACAATATGAAATGTTCTACCCTTTCTCAGAGAGGAAGAGCTCCAAAAACAAGTGTCTTCCCCCAGAAGCTAAGTGGGAAATACCCACTCCTCAAATACCCAAAACACAAGCATAAGGGGACCTGTTGAAAGAAGCGAGGGAACTGCCTCGATGGTGCCATCTTGAGACAGCTGCCTACTGCGCCTCCAGTGCTCTTTGGACTAAAGGAGGCTGTGCGGAGGACACGTCTCAGTCCCAACTCTGCCCTTTTGCTCTGTCCCCGTCATGGCTTTCTGGGTACTGACTGTGCCACTCGCACGTGGATTTCTTCGCTTTAAGTAATCTTTGTAGCCTTATCACTCCTAATCCCGCCACCTGAGAGAAGCCCTGCTGCCATTTTAGTGTACATTCCTCCCAGACTTCTTCACATCTAGATTTCTATTTGTGTCTTTCAGTAAAGTAGAATCACACTAGACAGACTGTATTGGAAATCCATCTATGTCACTTACAGTATATCATAAGCATCTTTTTCCAACATTAACTATTCTGCCTCTTCACTCATTTAATGGTTACAGAATACTCTATTTCCTCTCTTCTGGTTTCTTTTAAAACAAACTTTATGAAGGCTATCTTTTAAAAATGATCTCTGTCACTTTGCAAAAGGAAAATTAGGTAGCTCTTGGGTTGAAATAGTAAAATTGCTCTGGTATCTTTGAATTACACTGATTCTTTTACACAGACTGTCTATAGAAACAAAAAACCAAAAAAGCCAGAAATCACTCAAGGCAGGAGCTCCGGTCCTGGCAGTTAGGAAGTGAGAGCGGAAGAAGAGATGCCCAGGTGGGGACCACAAGTCCCACCCCTCTACCTTCTTGACAGGTGGGGGCCACAGGGGTGCATGTGGCAGCTGTGCCTGGATCTGAGCCCCGTGTCTTTCTTCTCCCCAGCAGACCCGCCCATGGCCGCAGCAGTGGTGTCTCATTTTAACGACTGCCCAGATTCCCACACTCAGTTCTGCTTCCATGGAACTTGCAGGTTTCTGGTGCAGGAGGACAAGCCAGCATGTGTGTAAGTATCCCTTGGTCTCTTGGAGTTCTAGGGCTCGGGGTGGTCCAGCATCCAGTTAAAAGAAGATTTACCTCCACAAGGCTTTCCAGAGACCCCTGAGAGCCCTGGAGCCAGGCATGTTGGATGATCAGAACAGCAGGCTGATGGACACCTGTTTCAAAACCAGCTGGCTAAAAATCCAGGTTCCAGGGCCCTCAGCCCAGAGCCACTGAGGCAAAACCCCTGGAGGCTGGAGCCTGAGGCTTTGTATTTTTAACAAGCATCTCAGGTGACTCCTGGGTTCAGCAAAATCTGAACTTTTCCGGTTTAGAGTTTAATTCACTACTTAGAATTCCTGGAGGGCAAGGCACGGGTCTGGGTGCCTTTGCATGGCCCAGAGTCGATAAGGTGAGGTCTCTGCCCTCCAGCACCTTTGCAGTCCACTATGAATAGTAAAACGAGCTGGAAATGCATGCAAAGGGCCAGCATGCAAAGTGTTCACGGAATAAGGAGCAACTTAGAAATAAAGATGCACACCAGGGCACGGTGGTTTCCACGCGTGGCCAAGCATCAGCCTCCTGGCAGTTTCTTAAAGTATTGCTTAGCCCCACCCTGACCTGCGGGATCAGAATCTGCAGGAGTGGGACCCGAGAATCACATTAGGTAAGAGCCATGGTGATGGCCTTGGCCAGCCAGCTTGGAGGAGAAAAGCCCAGGAGGAAAGCTTCCCCAAGCAGGTGTTGGGGTTTGACTAGTAGGAGAGCAGAGAGGTTTTCCAGACCTGGAACCTGCTGTTAGAGGTCAGTATGGCCACAACAGGGAGGCAGGGAGGAGACAAGTTGGAGGCCAGAGGCTGCTGGAAGTGAGCCTTTCTTCTCTAGGCAGTGAAAGCCTGGTAAGTTTTAGAAAGAGCTATTTTAAGACAACCTGTCTGTAGTAGAATACTATCAGGTGGGCCTGTACTCAACCTTGGCACTATTGACATTTGCAGCCAGATGGTTCTGTTGTGGGAGCCGACCCTCGCATTGAAGGGCACTAGCAGTAGTCCTGGCCTCTACCCACTAGATGCCAGTAGCACCACCACCCCAGTCGTGACTGTCAACAATGTCTCCAGACATTGTCAAATGTCCCCTGCAGGACAAAATCACCCCCAGTTAAGAACCACTGAACCATATGAAATTGCTATGTTTATAGGTCAAAAGTGGTTGTAAGTCAGCAATTTCATGTGGTCCAACCTAATAGTACCAGTAAAGAATACTAAATGTTAATAAAAACTAGCATTTCTTGAGGTTTTGCTTCACACCAGGCACTGTTTCAAACACAATCCATGCATTTACACATTCATTCCTCATAACCCCCGTGAGGTAAGCACAGGTTGTGCCCAGGCCACGTAGCAGAGCTTGGATTCAAACCAGCCTCTCCGGCTCCTGTAGCTGAGTTCTTAACCGTGATGCTTAAGGGTATCAGATGCATCTACCTGAGACAGCCTGGGGACCCAGAGAGCCTGCTGTAGTCAGTGGTGGGGGGCGGGGCTTCCCCTCTACCTGCTGTGCAGCTGCGTGAGCCTGGGTGGGGCCCTTGGGTGCCTCTGAGCCTCACCTGGAGACGGAGAGGCCGCTGGCCACCTTCCTCCTGGGAATGTCTGCAGAGCTAAGTAAGAGTCTCTCTCCTACAAGAACCCTCCCCATCCTATAAACACAAAACATGATGATGACAGATGCTGTCATTATTCATGATTATCATTCTTATTAATAATTAATAATTAACACATTAGGGGCCCCTGGGGGACTGATGGGATTGTTTTCATTAGTGCCCTGGTCATTGTGGAAAAACACTGACCCTGAAGGAAGTTTGGCCTCTTGACCCAGATGTCAAGGGGAAGGAGGCACCATCCCCGCCCGCTGTGCCCAGAGCTGGGCCAGAGTCAGGCACACAGGGCCTCGGTGTGTACCAGGCTGTGAATTGGGACGACCCTCTTTAGAGAGAGAGGGCAAGTCTTTACTTGGTTCTGATTGAAAGTAGGTCAGAAACTCAGTTTTCCCTCCGCATGTGCCCTCCGCACCAAATCAGGGGCTGCCTGGAGCCTGGGCCACCAGGCAAGCTGGGCCATCACCATGTCTGTGGCTGAGACTTGCCTCGGCTGATGGAAGCCTGCTAAGAGCTGGGGTGGGCAGCCGCCCTTCTCTTGTCCTCAGTCTGAGTCCCAAGCCCTCTTCTTGGTCCAAGAGAGATAATTCTCCATCACATTCACACACCATTACATTCTGGTGGATGTCTCCCCCCCACCCACATTATAAATCTGACTATTAATCGAAAACTCACAATAAAAGCTCAATTTGTGCTAGGCATGGTCCCCAGCACTCTGCATCCGGTAACTCATGGAGTCCTCACAGCTCCCCACTCAGTGGGGATTATTGCCCTACTGTGAGACAGAGAAAGAAGTGAAGCAACTTGCCCAGAGTCCCAGAGCTAGGAACTGGCAGAGGTGGGATTCAGTCTGATCACCCCAACCCAGCCCAGAGGATGCTCTGCCTCAGCCTGGCAAAATTCACCTCAAATCACTAAGCTCTTTTGTTTCCAACAAAGGTGTTGGCATCATCCCCTACAGCTATACCTTCCCCCAGAGAAAGGTGGGTCATTCCCAAACTCAGTCCTCTGATCACACTCTTAAGTTTTTCCTGGGGGCCAAGTGTGGGCTCTATAGAGACAGCCAAGACCTCCTCACATTTGGAAAAGCTGACCATCTGGGGGGAGGTGCATCCATGCCAGTAATTACTACCTCTTTACCTCAGTTTCCCCACTGAATCTCAGCGGCTCAGGGGCAGTATTCAGCCCACAGACATGTTTTATGTGGCAGTAGAACATGTCCCACATTGTTCTTTCAAGGCTTTAATTTGTTGTCCACATTTTAGAAGGCAGGTTCCACACTGCCATGCACATGACCAGCCTCTCTTGACTAAACAGGACAATGGCAGCAACGGGCCTGAATTCCCAAACGCAGCCACTCGGCTGGGACGCAGGTGTTCCCACTCTTCCACCCCAGACGGGGCTTACCCTTTGCAGCTCTCCATTCTCCACTCATCCCCGCTATGCCCTGACACCAAAGCTGAATGTTGGTCCCCAGCCACATGTTGCCACAGCTGTGTCCACACTAGCCCACCTGGCTTGCTTCAGCTGCCCACATGACCCCCAAGGGCTTGCGTGTGCCCAGCCCCTAGACAGGGTCCTCTGCATGCCCCTCCAGTGCTGACAGGGCAGGGTAGTGGGGCCCAAGGGTGAAGTGCCATCCCACCCTCCCTTACCCCCATGCTGGCTCATGAGCTCTGGGCAGACAGGACCACACCTTATACCTTTCTGTATGTGCAACACCTAGAAGAATGTTCTGATTAGTTAATTCCCATTAGACCAGAAACTCCGAGTCTGTGCAGACAAAGCAGAACATTCTGTCCCTGCTGCTATGAACCACCCCAGCTTTGGGGAGCTGACACACACACATTCTGGTCAATAAAACTGACATTCCTTGAGGTAAGGCCCCATCTGTCATGGCCTTGTAAAGAAAACCCACAGGGAGCCAGGATTAGAGTCTCGAGAGAGAGAGCACTTTCTAAAATATTGTCATTCTTAAACTTTGTCTTCCGTAAGAACAATAGTCTTTAGGTTTCCAGAGAACCTAAAATGACATCTCACACTATAAAATGAGGCGAAGAAAAAATGAAAACAAATAACAAAGGTAGTGAAAATTATTCTTAAATATTTATGCTTCAGATCAGCCCTAGATTGTGTATTATGACTCCCTCTAATAATCCCCCCACCCCACCCCCAGTACCTGACCACATCAGAAACAAATGGGGAAAGAATTTCCAAAGACAGTATGCCAGCATCACTTTTTTCCTGAGGCAGATTCCTCAAACCATTGGTCCGCGGCCTGTGGAAGCCTTCAAACAAAAGAAAACAGGTAAAGGAAGCCAGACAGGTGACAAGTTTTAAGGGTCTACTGTAGGCAACCAGTTTGAAGTTTCTCACCTGTCCAAAATGCTCCCTGGTGACTGAACTCCCTGACAACTTTCCCACAGCAAAGTGTGAAAACAATTTGCTGTCAGCCAAGGAAAACATTCCACATGGCCCTGGCCACAGGACATTCCAGTGGAATCCGAGCAGAGTCAAACGCCCGGAGAGACCTGGCCACCATCGGTGCTCGAGCAGGCTGCCCGTGGGACCAAGAGATCAGCATGGGGGTGGTTTTCTTGTTGGTACTTGAGCCGCTTTATGTAGATCTACTATCATCTCAACAGTCATCAGGTGTTGGGGCAGGGTTTAAGACGCATGACATCACTCCCATCCACGTCTGGAGAAAGTACATGTCCTCCTCTCCCCCTACACCCACCAGAAGCAGAGAGTGAGGGTGGCACAGCAGACAGGATAACGTGGCAGCTAAAGGCATGCACTGTGGTAGAATCCCACTGAGTCTCTCATGCAAGTGACTTAACCCCACTGAGACTCAATTTCTTTGTGTACAAAACTATGTACACAAAACTTGCTGTGTCCTAATACTTCATAGGATTGTAATGGGGACCCAGCAATGATAATACATATAGAACAATTGCTTTTAAGACAACAGCCACCAGACATGCAGGGCTATTTAAATTAATTGATTTAGTTGATTCATTAAAATTTAGTTTCTTGGTCGCACTAGCCACATTTTAAGCACTCATCACCTCAAGGTGGCTAGTACTGTATTTGACTGCCCAGATATAGACTCTGTCATCTCACAGAAAGTTCTATTAGACAGCATTGGAGAACATTCAAGCCCAGTTCCCAGCAGAGCTTAAGAGCTCAAGTGCTTGCTGGTGCGGCTGCTGTCACTGCAGCTGAGGGACGTTGTAATGTCCTGCCGAAAGGAGTATGAAAGTAGGACAGACCATGGAACCCATAGCTGTCCCGTGAGACGCTTGGATCAAAGCTGCAAAGGAAGCCCTTACTCCAGCCCACTCCTCCCCAGCCCGTGGAGTGGAAAGTTATAGGACTTGGCAAAAGGCCAAGGGGTAAACCCCATGTATATGCCCTTGGACCTAGTGCACCCACTCCCACCCCACCCCTGTGGGATTTCTTCATGTTAAAGGCAAGTTGGTATAAAATATGTTTCTAAAACTAGTTCAGCTTGGTCCTTGACCCTCATATTAAAGACTTTACCTTGGGACCTATGCCAAAGACTTAGCTAAAAATGAGGGTACTAGCTTCCTGCCTGGGAGTACATCACTGTTTATGAAGATAACATAGCCTTAAAAATGCTCCCATCTTTTAATTTACATTTTTAGCCCTTATATAGCCTGTTCTGTCAGGCACAGTTGATTGCACTTTGCAAGATACTAACTCATTTAATGCTCATAACTCTATAAGGTAGGTCTTAATTACTATTGCATTTTAAAGATGCTGAATCTGGCACAGAAAAGTTAAGTAACTTGCTCAAGTTCACACAGGCAGTAAGAATGGAATTTGAACCCATGACAATTTGGCTGCAGGGTCTGGGCCATGTTTTGTCTACCCTTGGGACCCTGTCCTAAGGAAATAATCTCAAATGCAAACAAAGATGTGTGCACAGCAATCATTTGGCATTAGCTATGATATCAAAAGTGGATATAGGTCAGGCGCAGTGGCTCACGCCTGTAATCCTAGCACTCTGGGAGGCCGAGGCGGGCGGATTGCTCAAGGTCAGGAGTTCGAAACCAGCCTAAGCAAGAGTGAGACCCCCGTCTCTACTGTAAATAGAAAGAAATTAATTGGCCAACTAAAAATATATAGGAAAAATTAGCCGGGCATGGTGGCGCATGCCTGTAGTCCCAGCTACTTGGGAGGCTGAGGCAGTAGGATTGCTTGAGCCTAGGAGTTTGAGGTTGCTGTGAGCTAGGCTGACGCCACGGCACTCACTCTAGCCCGGGCAGCAGAGTGAGACTCTGTCTCAAAAAAAAAAAAAAAAAAGTGGATATAGCCTAAATAGTAAAGATTTGGTCAAGCAAACTATGGTACATAAATTAAATCTGTGCAGCCATTTAAAATGACTTTTGCAGTGTTTTCTAATGACACAGTAAAATGGTGAAGCGATATTAAATGGGAAATTGATACAAAATTGTAAATTAAAAAAATTTTAATGCTATGTCTTAACTATGTTAAAAACTACATAGAAATAGTGTGGAAAAAACCATGTCCATTTGGCTGCCATTTGAGGTGAGGGGGTACAACAGTGTGGGCTTTTTTGTTTTTCTTCCTGCTTTATATTTTATGTACCTTCTAATTTGCTTAGAAATATTCCTTTGTAGTTGGGGAAAATTTTTCTTAAGGAAAAAATTTAAGAAACCCCGGGACTGTGAACCATGTGAGAGAGGGACTGCAGGAAGACCCGGTGCCCGGCAGGGGGGAAGGCATCTCACAGACAATTTCATTGTTCTTGCTAAAATGGGAGAAGCCTAAGCCACAAAGTTTGCTCCTAAGAAAAGCACCAAAGCAACCTTCAGACTTAACCAGTAACAAAAATGAAAAGGCCTCACAGGACCCACCTTTCTGGAGCACTTGACTTCATCTCCAGCTTGGATGGTTCCTTTTGCAACTCAGACAAGCTCCTGATCCCTCCTGTGCTATTGCATCCCTTCCTTTCTTTCTCTTGCACGTCTGTCTTTTTTTGTTGTTATTTTGGGGAAACAGCCTGAAGGTGATTCTGGAGCCTCATTTTCAGAATTATGAAGATAAAACAGCATTCCAGAACCTTGTGTTCTGAACCAATCACTGGATCACAAAACCCACCCGAAACAGATGAAATTAAATGGTCAAATGAGAAAAGAAAATATTCAGTCTTACAAATTTCCCATTCCCCTTTATGATAAAATAACTCCCCTGTTGTTCAGATTCCTTTCATAGATGGGGATCAACATCTCCCACTTCTCCAGCATCTGATACAAAGGGGTCCACTTTACAGCCACTGCCCGGAGGTTTGGGGGAGAGGGACAAGGGGGATGCGGATGTGGCAGATTCTGAATTTGTTGGTTCTTGCTTCCCCACACCTCCTCCAGTGGTTCCCCCCTGGCTGCATGGTAGAATCACCTGGGTGCCCAGACCAATTGGATGGGCAGCTCCAGGTGTGCCGTTGGCCCTGGCAGTTTCCAGAGCTTCCCAGGTGATTCTAATGTGCAGCCAGGTGGGAACCAGCGCCTACCTGAGGCACAGGAGACAGCAGCTGAGTCAAGGGTGATTCACTTGCAGCCAGGTAAGGTGACTCTTCCCCCTCCTTCTGTGACTTGTGCCTACAATAATCGGCGTAATCTAATATTAGTAGATGCTTGGGAAGTTAAAATTTAAAAAAAGTCTCCAAACCTTTTTCTTTTTCCTTTTCCTCTCTCATAAAGAGCAACTGAGAAGCATCTCCATTATTATAAACGATGAGGAAGAGAAAGGACTTCTCAATTCTGGCTGCCCAGTGGAATCACCTGGGAGCTTTAAAAATACTAATGCTCAGGACTTACTCCCAGAGATTCTGAATTAGTTGGTCTAGGGTGTGGCCTGAATATCAGTTTTTTTGAAAGTTCCCCAGGCAATTCCAATGAGTGGCCAAGGTTGAGAATCGTTGGTTTCACTATTAAAACCCTCATGGTGTCCTCAACTCTGGCTTCATCAGAATTACCTTTGGCCCTTTCTTCAAAATATCCAGGCTCCATTTTCAGGGAGATTTTGATATAGGAGGTCTCAGCTGCAGTTGAGACCCACTGAGCTGCTTGGGGCTAAGATGTGCTCTTCCACGAGCTCACCTAGGCCATGACCCGGAGTCTCTTGCGCCTCCCAACTCGGGGAAGCCTTCATGCAGAAGCATGGTGGGATCCCTAACTTAGTGGGACTGGGTTTGAGTATTTGCAGCTGTGACACTAGGGTGACAGAGAGGCTTTCTTCTTGGCAATGAAGACTTTCCCTTAAAAGGCTGGGACCTCTGCCAGGGTGGTTTTAGGGCAAGGCTGGTTATGCAGGGCCCAGAATGCATGAATGGCAAATATTCCTCTGGGAGGAAAAACATGGACAGTTGGCAAAGTGTGACCCAGCCCAGGAGGTTATCACCCTGAGTGAGTTAAGATGGCACCGTCAGGGGCACCTTTGCTCCTTGTCACATAGCGGGAGAACCTTCTGTGCGACAGTCAGCAGCCCATCTCTCCTTGTCTCATCTGGTTTGTGTTTTTCATTGAATCACTAGCCCAGGGTATCTTCCAAACCAATTAGCATTAACCTAAAAAGGTAACCTTAATGGATGATATTGTTAGTTTCTAAGCCTCTAAAAGCTTTTGTTTTCTTATCTATAAAACAAGGTAAATAATAGCTCCAACCTCCCATGTCAGTTGTGATTATTGAAATTAAAAGAGAACTCTTTAGGAGTTTACCTAGTGCCTGAAATAGATGTTATAGTACTGTAATTAGTGCTTGGCTGATGCTGTTTTATTTAAGTGGGATTTCCTGGGGTCCCCGATATTGATTTGTTAATTCATAGGGCTTTCAGAACCATGTGGTGGGTGAGGTGTTAGAATCCTTCTCTCCCAGGGCTTGCTGGTTAAAGTAGGAAAATTTCAAGCTGTGTGAAATTGTCATGAGGTGCTGGCCTTGCTAGACCCTGGGCCTTTCACAAAAGATCTCTGCAAATCCTCATCACGCTACTCTTCCCTAGGAGGAAGCAGCCCTATCACCTTCTACAGAGACGGCCTATTGCCTGGCTGCAACTCCTGGTTAGAAACCTAATAATGCACTCCAAAGCCCAGGTACCAGCCCCATTCTGTTCAGTGGTTGACCAGAGGTTTTTGTAGAGCTTGGCCCTGCCCTGCAGGAGCAGAAGGCCAGGCAAAGAAGGGCCGTCAGAGAGGCAGGCGTAGTCCTGGGGGTGTTCAAAGAAGGAGGCGGGGGTAGGGAGATCCACTGAGTGAGCTATGGAAAGTGGAGGGACGGGTGACAAAAATAAATGAGCAAGTTTGTAAATTACATCTTTTAAGAGGATGTGGTCCTTGAAATGGAGTCTAAGTAGGAGAGGAGGAATAATATTCCAGACGGAGAAGACAGCAGGAGTTGAGATGGGCGAGTGAAGGGTAGTCGTTCTTTCATTCTGCAGGTGCGTCCCGTGTAGCCTGGGTGCCTGGCTGCCAGGCACTTTGCTAGGTGCAGCGTATTTAACGCTGAGCTAGTGGTGAGGGTGACAACTTGGATTGGCGGGAACCTAGATGGTAGGAGATGAAGTGCAAGGGGTAGATGAGGGCCCTGCAGGGAGAGGGTGTCAAATACCACATGGAGGAAGCCCACAATGCAGGTGGCCCCTCCAGAAGGTAGGTGCAGGCTGAAAACTTGAGGAAGGCGCTTTGCAGACTGTATCGTGGAAGCCCGTTACTTACCACCTCTCAGCCTCCAGTCTAGTCCCCTGTCAGCTTCCCCTTTGTGGGAAAGGGCCAGTGACTACAGGGTGAGCCGTTTCTCAGCTTTTGCCTTCATGAAATTTTGTTATTAAAATCAAACCAAATAAGAACAAAAAACAAAACTTGGCCCCGTCCCACAGCCGGCAGAGTCAGTGTCATTATTCAGATTATATGATCCGGATCCTTTTTCCAGAAATGTCTTGTTACTAGGGACAAGTAGTCCTTTCTACTTTGTTCCTCCCCCGTCCAGGGCCTGTTCTCTTCTCCCCAGGTCTGTAGTGAAGCCTACGTGGCATTTTTTTATCCTAGTTGGCCCTCCTTGGCTTCCTTACTTACCAAAGACTGCAAAGCCTTTGCACCTTGCTAAACCTAAAACTCTCAAATCTTTTACCCTTTCAAGATTAGAGACTAAACAAAGGCCAGATTGGATAAAGAGCTTAATCTGTGACCTTCTCACCCCCGTCCCTCTGTAGTGTGCAGGGGCAGCAGCCTGGCGAACGAGAGAGAGCCCAGACCTTGGGGTCAGCAGATGCGAGGATGAATTTGTCTCTAGTCCCTAGCAGGATGTGCTCAGGCAAAGAAATGATTTGACTTTTCTGTGCAAAGATTAAATGAGAAAACACATGTTCAACATAAAATAATCCCAGTGCCTGAATTCAAACTAAAAAATACCTTTAAATATGGTATATAACAATTGGGCTTTGGAGTAAAAGAGTTAGTGAAAGACTTTTCCATTAAGCATTAAAGACAGAAAGCTTGTCCGCCCTGACATCCCAGACTGTAGCCTTGAGCAGCTATTTTTTCAGCATTTCCTCTTTGCCATAAATCTTAAACCTATACAATACCTATTCCTTTAACATTAGAATGTTTAAATTTTTGTTAACACTGGGAAAAATCTATGCTCCAGGAAAATATACCATGTTTTTCCATGACTCCAAGTTCCCTCTGACATCCTGGGGCTGGCAGCCCAGGGGCACAGGGTTAGGGGAATCACAGATGCTGTGGGACCCCATCAGCCCCCACGACAGCAGGCACACTGGGACCTTAATCCCCTTTCCGTCTTCCTTATTCTTCAGAGGTCTTTAGCTACCATTGCCACATCTTGGGGGGGAAGGGAGAAACAAAACAAAATTTTAAATTTAGCATGTGACATAGGGCTGCCCCTCGAGGACATCCTCTATGGGAGGCGACCCCACCTGAGAAGGAGATGGTGATCAAACATTTTTATTGACAATAAGAATGTCACGCCATACCAAAGCGGCCAGTGTCTAAGCTAAGTATTTTCTATTGAGGAGTGTCCCATGCTTGGGAGGGAAAAAGCCTGTGAAAGAAAATGACCAGTACTTCCTTCTGGCCAGGGCACATCCTGAAGCACCATCAAGGGAGAATCACTAGTGCATAGCAGGAGGCTGTTATTGATGCCAAAGAACCTCTCGGCAGCAGCAGTACCAGAAATAATGTCACCTGGTATTGGCACGGCACTTTACAGGCTACACATACGTTCACACATGACCTTGCTTGTGCCCTTACTAAGCCTGGAGTGGAGGAGTGGAGGTGGGCCAGGTTTTGTTGGAGGCGAGGGTTCACAGGATGCAATGACTTCTCCAGTCCCACAGTGACCAGGCAGTGGTACTGGATTTAACCTCCTGCTGGCTACCCCAGGAGGGTAGCACACTAGGCCACCTGGTAAATACTTGCAGAGCTAATTACACTTGATGAAGGAGATAAAAAAGCAAACCACAGCCTATGTCTCCAACTGATGTAGCATGTTTTCTTTGTCGTCATCGGAAATTCTGAAAATACACATTTGATTTAAAAATAACCTGGGTTTTTATGAACTGCCAAAATGAAGTTCATGGCATGAACAGTTGCTGTCTTTATTCTCCCATAATAGCAGTAACCATGGAGCTTTCGTCCAGGTGATGAGGGTAATTAGCTTCCCTCTCCTACTCCAAGAAAGCCGTGCCTATGGCAGGGAATAGGAGGTATTTTGCTGACACCTTTGCCTCTGATAGCAAAAGATGCCAGGGCCCCTTTGGGCTTTTCCTGCAAGCTCTAGGTCCCTCCAGCCCAGCCCTCCCTAGGGAGTTGGGAGCAAGACCCTCTGTCAGGGGGATGCACTGACATTCCTTTCTTCCCCAGCTGCCATTCTGGGTATGTGGGTGCACGTTGTGAGCATGCAGACCTCCTGGCCGTGGTGGCTGCCAGCCAGAAGAAGCAGGCCATCACTGCCTTGGTGGTGGTCTCCATCGTGGCCCTGGCTGTCCTCATCATTGCATGTGTGCTGATACAGTGAGTATTTGCTGTCCCTAAGGTCAGGTCCCCTGCCTGCCTGCCCTACCAGGGACACCTGCTGCACATCTAGATAACAGGGCCACCTCAGCACAGCTTACTGCTGTGATGTCTGAACAGCATCAGCAAAGCTAAGAGAAACTTTGATGCCTCTTGGCATGTCATGGCAGCCAAGCTGTGTAAAGGCCTCATGCATCCTGGGCAGGTCCCCAGTGGTGGCTTCATGTACTGCCGGAAATCAGTGTAGAGCAACAGTCATGCTCTTTCTCTCCACCATTGAGTTGGAGCCTTCAGAATAGTGATGAAATAGCAGGTGCTCAAGAAAGAACCAAGAAGCAGCTCCCAGCCTCCTTTGGGCAGTAGCAGAAGTGCTTCCTCTTTGCAGAAAACACTTTGCAAATCCTAAAGCCACATTGGGAGCCACTGTTGCTACGGTTACAAGCTAATGGCCATTGCTCTGCACAGCTCTTCACCTTTCTCCTCTTCTCTGCCCCTCCTCATCCTCCAAAACTCAATTTCTGTGTGGCATCTTCCAGGGAGCCTTCCTGAGCCCTAGACGGAGAGAAGCCCTTTTCAGATGTGTCTTAGCCCCATTAGCTATCCCATGTCTTCTGCCTGGACTGCTCCGCAGGGTCAGAAATTCTGGGAACACTGTGCTATAGTCCCAGCCTGTGGCACTCTCCCAGGTTTATTCCCTGGGAATATCTGAAGTCTGAGTCGTGCGGCAAGCTCTTAGAGGATTTATACCTAATGGGATATGCATGAGGAATTCACAGAGCAGTCAAAGGCTGCCGCCCAGTTCAGTGTAGATTAATTTATGGTGAAGATGGTGGATGGGCCACTCTGGCACGGGCTAGAGTGTCCATGCAGGAAGCCAGACTTAAACCCTCTGAGGTTGCCTAGGATTCATACAGTTAAATAAGAGACTGTCCTGTTGGCTTGTTGTTATTGGGACATCTGAATGAAGCACGTGTCCCTGGTTCCAGTAATAAATGGGGCACCCCTTAGAGCCCCAGCTGGTTGACAGTAGCCACAGCCTGCTCACACCTTTCTCCTGGCCAGGCCAGCATTAAATGGTGAGGAATGAGGTCTGAACTGGGCTGGCCCCACCTCCCTCCCCAGGCAGTATCCATTCCACTCCCAGGGGTCTTAGTGTATTTGCAGGAAGAAGACAACCCTTGTTCAAGCTGGGGCACAGCCAGGCCTCTGCCACTCAGAAAGACCCTCCCTAGAGATGCAGGAGCAAGCTAGAGGGCCACCGGCCTCACCTCTCACGGCCAACTAGCTGTGTGTGCTCACCCATCCTTCCATAGTCCAGCTTCTGTGGCCAGGAGGGTCCCAGAGACTTAAGAGCAAGACTTAGGAAAGTCCACGTGAGCCTCCCCAGAGGGACCTAAAAGCTAATTTACAGACTTTCTGGAGACATGTATGATCTAGACACTTAGACAGCATCTCTCATTCCCAGGAAGGCAGCCAGTCCCACTTCTCCTCTGTCCCTTCCCAGCCAGTCCCTGCCAGAGACCAAATTCATAATCCACAAGCCAGAGACTAATTTCTCAGCCCTGCCAAGCTACTGGTTGCCTGGGTATGGGGCTCTCCAGAGTTGTGGAGTTCCAGTTGGGACCAGCTTATCCCATCCTGGAGGGATCTAGATGCCTTGATCCCACTGGGTTCCCCTGGGATCCTCCTGCATGGAAAGTCACTGGGGCAGGTGTACCTGGCTAGCTGGCTGCAAGAAAGTAGTCATGAATGGGTCTAGAATCAATGGGGTTTTTTATTTATGCTAACCCTCAAAACTGTCCATTCCTGCCCACAGAGGGAGGCAGGAGCCTCCATAACCCTGATGCTTCAGGTATCTGGCAACACAGGTTTACAGAGAGATTGGGTGTTCCAAAGCTAGAGAATTTTAGTCCTCAAAGAAGGATTCAAAGCCATTGAGATCTGTGACTCACTCATTTTTCCATGGGTCAGTTCAGCCCATCCAAGTTCCCTGCTTTGCCACTGGAAATACCTGATAAATAACCTCTTCCTAAACCCTCACAGCCCTGCCAGCCTGAGGTGGCCGCTTTAGCCCATGTAGTTCTGACACCATTACTACATTTATGGAATTACCTACCTGGTTCTTTACAGAGAAAGCAGCGGGGTGGGTGGCCAGTCCCCTCTGACAGCCGGGGAAGCTGGAGCCATGCTGGCCTGAGAAATGGAGCTGGTACTTTGGGGCAGCCAACAGGAGCTTTTGTTGGCCAGCATCTGCCCCACAGGACCACCACCCTGCAAGGCCATAAGTCCCCTACAGTGCCTGTCCCTCTGGAGGCTCCATGGGAAGGCTGTTTTAGAACCTGGAGCTGCCCAACAGGCCCCTGGGGCAGATGCTGCACCAGCCAGAAGCCCCTGCCAGCTCCTGCCTAGACCGTGTCCTCTGTCTCTACAGCTGCTGCCAGGTCCGGAAACACTGTGAGTGGTGCCGGGCCCTTGTCTGCCGGCACGAGAAGCCCAGCGCCCTCCTCAAGGGCAGGACCACTTGCTGCCACTCAGAAACAGGTAAGGGGCCTTTTCTCTGTTGGAAGACACTTGTTGGGTGGAGAAAACAGTCACCTTCCCCAAGTTGGGACATAAGTTCCTGGAGGATGAAGCAGGAAGAGGCTATTTTATTCTACCAGGTTGGGTTTAGGTTGTTCTAAGGTTTTATTCAGAGGAGAGCTCTTTTATCCTCGCTGGTGGCAAGGGCTCGCGGATGAACTGGGGCTGCTCACCCGTGAGTCCTGCTGGAGCACATCAGCAGTGCTTCACTTCTGGACCTGGGCGCTCCCCTCCACACGTCCAGAGGAACCACAGAAGGGACCAAGGGACAGTATAGGAAGATGCCAGGCTGGGCAGACTCGGGAGCTGAGGACCGTGTCCATGCTGGCTCACCACAACAGCCACAGAGGACACCCTTAGGTCCCATCCATTGAAAAATAAATGGGTCCTTCTTGTATGGCCTTAGGGGAGGCTATTCTGCCACCAGAGCCCTGAACCAGTTCATGAGCTGCCCACCACGCCACCCCTTACCAGGGAACTGGCCACAGGCTAAGGGAACTGAGGCCCTCACGGCAGGGTGCAGCTCCCCACTCGCTTCCTTCTGCTACAACTCCTTCACTTTCAGTCAGCCTTTCTGGCTTCCTCTGACCCTGAAAGCACAATGTCAGAAATTGTGGCCCCTGAGGTTAAAGCAGCAGAAGTTGTCCTTGAGCCTAACTGTCCCAGAGAACCTGGTGACATCAGCTGATGCCATCCCCAAGTCTCTCAAGCTTGTTTTCCCAACATGGCTGGGGGCTGGCCCATAATTTTTAACCTGTTTTTCCTTCCTGCCAGTGGTCTGAAGAGCCTAGAGGAGGAGTTTGGCTGAGGGACTGTGGCAGCCCAATGAAGAAAGGCCTTCTTGAGGACAGGACCGCCAGAGGTGCCTGGACAAGCTGGCAGACCTTCCCTACTCTGCCTGTGATTGCCTGAGCAACCTTTCCGTCTTCTCTGGGCCTTTAAAACTCTGTCAAGAACTCTGTCTGCTTGGGGCTATTCGGTGTGACCTAGAGGAGCAATCAGTGGGCCACAGTTTAAAGACTGGTCAAAAAAGAACTGCAAAGAGGTGGCTCCTGTTTACCTAGACAAGGTGTATGCATCGGTCAGTGTCTGAGTCCAGGTGTATGCAGTTGTCTTCTGCCAGTCATAGATTCCAGGCTGTATTTCTTTCTCATGAGATACCTCCCCACAACAGAATCCTGCCCAACGTGGGAGATTTCTGTAGTTGTTACCGTTTTCTCTCATCTGCTTATCGGGGAAGAAAGTGGAGAAGGGGAAACTGCTTATTGTTACATGAAGACACCAACTTCAAGAGGAGCCATGTCCTCTGGCCGCAAGACCCTCAACCAGCCCAACATCTTCCACGGACACATGATGTTGAAGACCGTCCCATGCTGTTGCCACCCTCAGAGATACTTTCTTATTTATTAGATGGAGAATGGTTTTATTTTTAATCTCTTAAGTCAGACGTCTACATTAATGATGTATGTACTGCTATACTGATTACAAATGTCTGGCCTCTTTGACATGGATCAGGCTTTGGAAAAACCTTCCAGGGGGTGTGGAGATGGAACCAAAGGATGAGTTACTGATAGGAGCAAAGATGGGGGTTCATACCATTTAAGACACAAAGCAGGTAAATGCCCTGATACGTTCTGGTGGAAAAGTTAGCAAATCCGGTAGTGGGGATCTGTCCCCTCTGTTGGGGGAGAGAGGAAGAGAGTGCCTGTGTGTGTGTCTGCACAGTATAAACACAACACTTGCTATACTGCTTGTGATTAAATGGATTCACTTCCTCATGAGCCCCCTAAGAGGATGTTAGAAATTGTCTATGGCTATTCCACCCTGTACACACCCAATCTCATCTGATCTCAGAAGCTAAGCAGGGTCGGGCCTGGTTAGTACTTGGATGGGAGAAACAGAGCCTTAGCAAGGAGCCATGGGCACTTCAGGCCAAGTTCATTAAAGACAGACCAGTCAGTCATTTATT